>JAQGAZ010000587.1:0-53384 GCA_034692225.1 Polydesmus complanatus | reverse complement strand
AAAAAAAATTCAAATTCTAAGCCGATAAACGCGAGGGTAGTCGTGGCGCCACATGGCGTCGTGGGATGACGTCACGCTCAACATTTCATTCATCAAATTTGCTCATTCAGTTTTTCAACAACATCATACCATAAAAATAATATTAGTAGGAAAATACATAAAAGATACGATCGTACGGAGGTGGTGTTAAACAATTACGGAAACGTATGGAGCCGTAGTAAAAGTTAGCGCGACATATTCTTACTAATATTTATACACACGTGACGTCATAGCTTACTATGTTCATTCATCAGAATTTGAGCGCCAACAAGTCGCTAAAACAAAGGTTAAAAATACTGGCTCTCTTCTAGAATAATATTATTATTCTGTCGCATTTACCGTTACAGCGCCGGATTATCAATTACTTATTAATTTATTATACACCCACGGTTTATAACAACGCGATGTCATATCCATGTATAATTAACATAACGGTCTCATTATAGAAACATGCTCTTAAAATTAAGAGCATTGCAGGCTAAATCTACAATATAAAAATTGTCTGTTCATTGAGGATGAACCGGAAAGAGATCAAACACCTATCTTAAAATATTTGTTGTAAAATTAAAATTAAGGGTCGTATAATTATAAGAAGAAAGCAAAAATCCATCCCGAAGTACAGTCTACAATATTAAAACTCGGTTATAACGACATATTTTTTGAATTACGGTAACAAATAAACAATCTATCTAATCTAATAAATTATTTTTTTTGCAAAAAAAAAAAATTTTTAGAAAAGATTTTTAATAACAGGTAAAAATTGAAAAGTACCTTCTCGAACAAACGGCACAGTACAATACAGTACAATTCTGGCGCCCTCTTTCAATCCAAAAATCAACGTTTTGTGCAATAAATGTCATTCGCGTAATTTAGCTCCCCCACTCCAGCTTTAACTTTCCAGTTTAGAGGCGTTTTAAAAAAAATTGAAAATGAACTATGACTTTTTGTTTATATTGAACACGCCCCTGCAATTAAAACCCCTAAAACATTTGATATCGGCTTTGAATTCTTTACCTTGACTTGAGCTGTCTGTTTCTCACGTCTGCTACCTATTCAACCTAAAGACTGACAGACATTGGGGGGGGGGGGGGGAGGGGGGATCATCTGCTCACTTTTTGGCAAGAAAAATAGTAAGTGTAGGATGAAAGGGTATCAAAGAAATGTTGGAGGAATGTGCATTCCCTTACCACTTACCGTTACATCAGGGGAATAATAATGTCAGTTTTGATAGTATAATAATGTTATTTCTCCCTATTGTCACCTCAGGGAACGAAATCCACAGCCAGGAAGCCAAAAAAAAAAAAATTTAAATTAACCCTTCGGTATAAGTCTTCTTCACCAAAAAGTTAAATAAAAAAAAAAAATTAAAAAAAAAAAAATGAGATAATGAAAAAAAAAAAAATGATAATTCTTTCTTCAGATAGCAAGCAAAATAAATGAAAAATTGGCTTTCATTAGCATATCCTAAATATTTCGTGACAATCAACAAATTCTTCCAAGAGTTTATAAAATACTTTAAATTCTTTCAAATTAAAATATCAACATAAAAACTATATTATGCAATTTTGCTCTCTGAACATCTTTAAAACATCCAATCGTTTTTGGAGTATTTTATATTAAGTCTTAGTCAACAAAAAAATCGAATTCTTTGAAAATCGTTGAAACTTCTAGACAAAAGTTATATTTTCTTTGACAGAAATCAAAGAATGAAATATAAACTTTTTGTTTTAAACTAAAAACTTCAATGTGATTACCTTTTTTTTTTAATGAAATTGATTAACATCATAACATGTCTTCCCATAAATATACTTCCAGATGTCACGAAAAAGTTTTGTGACGTTTTTTACTGCACTTTTCTTTAAACCTTTTACTCTTTAAATTTCTTATTTTAAAAGAAAAAATAAAATCATGGAAATATTACCGTAGAGCTAAAATTTTCAATAAACAAACTTTTTCCACGCTCGCAATCAATATCAAAATGTTATTTATATTTTTTAATCAAAACTATACCGAGTCCAATATTTTATTATTCTCCATGTGCACTGTCGATTAGTAATTGTTTCTTCGGAAACAACTCTTCACCCAAAATGTTTTTTTCTCCCCTCCACCGTGATTCTTCTCTTAAATCTTGTTGAGCACCGCAAGCAAATGCAATTGACCTACATGTTAATAAACTAATCGTATGAGGATTAGTACGAAATCTGTCTAGCCAATCTCTATAATCGTAAAGATGTGTTTTGACAAATTCTAGCACTCGCAGATAAATATGACTATTTTACGACGATGGTCCCTGCGTCTTTTCATTTCGATTCCCATCTTTAATCTCAGTTCAACGCAGACCACGCCCATCAAAACGCCATTATCAGATACAAATAAATTTGAAAAAGCAGCAAACAGTGATACAGCACCATCCCGTGCTAAACTGTGGATATGTAGAACCAAAGTAGACAAGAAGATGAAGGGGTAAGTGCTAAACCACCACTCCTTGCCGTTGTTACACCGAAAAAAGTCATTTTTGTTTTCTCAGGAAAGAAAAAAAAAATAATAACTACTGAAAGTACGAGCCTATGTAGATACATATGAATAATAATTAACTATGATCAAAGGATAATTACTACAGCTAAACTATACAATTAGACGTCGTTTAACACTAGCTAGGAAATGGTAAATTGGTTAGGCTTTTTTTTTTTTTTTTAATAAATTGTGATCGCTTACAAAAACAGATAAATATATTTAATAAAAAAATGTTAATAGAAGCAAACGTTTCGTAAATGCGTTCTAAGAAATAGTCAAATATGAGATTGGAATTTCTAGAACTGAAACTATAACGATCAATGTATTATATTAATAAATCCTTTCTTTTAACTGCCAACCTTATTGTAAATGTAACTACGGGTAAAATGCCTAAATTAGTTTTTTTTTTTTAAATTAACTTTCAATAATAATTAAAGAAAATATTTTGCTTCAATTAGCTGCTGATATTGTATACACGCATTACACTGTATAGAAAATGCTGTTACAACGCACTTCAAAAGAATCAAAAAGGTATCAAAAGTTCATTAAAAAAATCTAAAATTGATAAAACAATAATTGCATAAAATAATCAACTTAAATATTGTAAAAAAAATTGGCTAAATTTTCTTTAAATTTTCGTTGTACCGATCGAATTATCCCTAATAAAAACTAAAAAAATTTAACGTCCAACAAAAAAAAGTTGTAATAGCGTTGTTGTGGTTGATTCACCAAATTTTTTTAAAAAAAATTTGCAATTTCAAAAAACAAAAAAAAAAAAAACAATCTGTCCTTTATAAATATGAGTCAAAATGGGGGAGTAAAATCAAAAAGTTGTTTTGCAATAATTGACGCAAATTATTTAAAAAAATAATTTATTTTTAACTAATTTTATTGCAGTACTTTCATATAAATTCGAATACCGGTGCTGAAAATTTTGGTGTGTCATAGATTATTCTGTAAAAATGCTACAAGTTAAATCGCGATACGGTAGGCCTCAAAGTGTTTATTTGATAATTTAGCACATCTAAAATAAAATAAGTAAACAAAAATCACATGGGGAAAATCCCCAACGTTTTCCATGTTGTCTTTTCGATGAACAAATATTATTAAATGTCAAGAACATAGATAAGTATCCATTTTGAATAGCTCAATTAACAATAAGATGGGTGTTGAAATCGTCCTAATTTGATGGCATGGATATCATTCAACGTAAATAAAGTAGTGATGAAGGCGACCGCTAACTCCATCCAAATCACGCCTTTCCAACAGGATTCATGCTCTATCAAATTTGACAGTCATTTCATTCCGACGTCAATGAGCAAACTTTCTATAACTTTTAATATGTTAAAGTTGAACCATGATGTAAAAGTTTTACTTTTAAAAATAATTTATTTTTTGCAGTAAACAAATTCTCACCAAAAATACACTTACATGTACACAAATTGATCTAAAATGGTGCAAACTTTTAAATAAGTTTTTTTTTTAATTTGAAAAACACGTTGCCTTCCCATGAACGATGGAATAATTATCCTAAAACAATAAATTATGCAGTTCTATGTACATAGCATAGAAAAATTAATGATTGCACCCTAACAATTATGCAATAGTACGGAACTTATTATTAATCCCCCTATGAGAGAATCAGTTGAAAGGGTGGTGAATCTATACAACTACGAGCGAACGAGTCAGGGGAATATAAACTTCTTCACAAAATAGGAGGACACGCAGTATCTTTAGTTTTATACCAAATAAAATTAAAAAAATTAAATACCGTTGGTAAGTTGCTATAGAGCAGTTTTCTTTTTTAAACTTTTAATGCTTTTTTTTTTTTGTGAATATTTTATGATTTTTGTCATAACTTTTTATCCAATTATTTTAAATGCTGTTTGTAATCTTTTACGTTTTAGATAATTTCGCAAATTATTTTTTAATTTTTCATAAAGTTGAAAAGCAGTATTAAAGATTTGTAATTATATACAGTATAACCTTTCTTTAAAAATTCCCCAACAAACAATAATTATTGTTTTACTCCTCCGATAAACATAAACAAGCCGATTAATAAAATCACATAAACTAGTGAACATTCAGTAGCTATTGGATTGTATTAACTACGCGAATTAAATTTTAAAAAGAACAGTATCCTATTAACTTGATTTCTTCTTTGAATTTCTTTACGCCGATAATTAACAATCAAACTACGTTCTTATTAAAAATATACTGTAATCTAATTCTAAACCAATTAAACAAAAACAGAAATAAATTAAAGCGTAATTATAACGCTTTATTTAGACTCAATTATCAACAAAATTAATAATCTGAGATCTGAAAGAATGCTAAAGCCCATGTTTTGCACCGGTATTTGCTTTTAGTGTAATTCATCCTTAATTCAAAACATTAAATACGATTAACGTGCACATCGTATACAAATTATTGATCTGCAATTCATCACTAGTCAATCGCACTTAAAATCATGGTCATTCAAGTTAACCGAGCTTTGACCGACTAAAAACCTTCAAGTACTTTACACTTAACAATAATTATTATTACTACTCGTAATTTCATTGATAACTAATTTCTCGAAAATAAATTTAAAAAAAAAACCTTGTGCAAGAACGTACTATAAATTTACGATTGACAGAATTTGTTAAAAGATAATTTTTTTATTTAAATTAGCAAAAAAAAAAATGTTTTAAAATATAATAGCTAATAACATAATTGTTCTAGTAGAGGTAGGCGTTAAGGGCAAAACTTTCGTTTATACTGCTACGAATGCGTAGGCTGAATAGACCCTTTGTGATATTTTAGTACCGGGTAATCGTAACTTAGTAAAGAGTAAAGTGGTCCATATTAATCAAAGTTGGAGACTCGAGTAAACATTCGATATACACATCATCGTTTTAATTAATATCACCAACCTTAAAAAAAATTAATTATCTTCTTCATCTAAATGTTCGATTAGAGATTGAACGTAGTAGGCACCATTTTTATGAGTTGACAAGCCAAGTGACGTCAACGCATTTAATCTTAATTCAGAAATAAATGCGTAGGATTTTCAAGCCCAAACAGTAAAAGGTCAGCATTTTTGTTTTTTTCTACAATTAAAGTCAAAGTTAACAATTTTCGAAGTAACAGTTAACGCAGTCGTCAAAAGAGCCAAAGCTCCACTTGGTTGAAGTAGTTTCAGAGAAAAATGCAAATAAAAAGGGTCCTACATGTGCTTGGCAATGTTGGATGCTTGAAAATAACACTCGTAAAAGAAACGAAACAAACGCATCTTTTCATCTTTTGGTCTTAATATAATGTCAAGTTCAGTGGCACTAAACGAAGAGAGCCCGTTGTCGGGCCAACGACCTAAAGAAAAAGTCAATTCGAACAACCACACTCGTTATGTCACCCTAAATCTTCTTACTGGCTACTTTATTTCTATCGCCACTTAACCTAACAACACATAATACCAGATCACTATCTCACTTGTACTTAAATTTTCAACTACAGTATTAAACTTCATAAACAGAAATAACTGTCCACATAATTAGCTAAGGTTTACAATTCATCATTGCCGTGCGTGCTAATATTTAAAATTTAAATGTTTATGCAAACGTGGAAGAAATTCAACACCGGTACATAATGTATATGTCAAATTACATTTTAGAAATATTTAATACTGTATTGTATAACGTAAAATTAAATTCATAAAAAATAAAATATTTAGCACTACTAAAACACAATTCATGCAGTATGCTATATTGTTTTTTCTAGATATTTTGATAACTTAATGGCAGCTATTAAACTCGTAGTTACTTATATACAGTATTTATGTATAAATAAAAGCCTTTTTCATTAATAGAATTATTACAGTATATCAAACACAGTAAATCTATGCGCAATAATATGACATACCAAAAAAAAAATTACCTTCTACAAGTTATTCGCTATCTTTAATGCATCTACTGATCACTGCATTTTTTTACTTCTAATTTTAATAATTAACAAATTATAAAAATACTTACTATACTTATCTAAATAATATTAAAAGAAACATGAGGTAATAAAATAAGGTTCTAACTACTTTAATCCTTAGCTTTATAGTTATATTGTACTGGCAAATGAAAAAATTCAACTATGCATAGCCTGATGCTTCATTAAATAAATTAATAATCCAGTAATATATCATTATTAAATGTAAATTTAAAAAACAATGCCATAGCCAAAAAAAAAAAAAATCATAATACAGTATTTAAATAACGCAATTACAGCTACACTTCAATTTGGAACTTTTTCGAAGTTGGATCGTCACTCAAATATCGCTCGTTTATTCAATTACGGTGCCACTAAATACAGTACTCTATTCTAAATTTTAGTACTGTATTCTTAAAGTTGCGCAAGTTTATTTTCTGTTGGCAAAAAAATATTTTATTACCGGTATTGTTTTGGAAAGCCTTGTACTAACCTCTATAAACAAAAGTTAGATTCTTTAATAAAATTGTAGGCGACTCATATTTTTACTAATACAGTAGGCCTACAATGTATTTGTAAAATGGTAAAGCGGGAAACCATCTTCGAAATCTATACCCTGCACCTTGCATTATTTTCAAACGATATCCTGTTTTTTCCAACTTATGTAAGGTGCAAAACAAGGTCGAAATGTATTAAATATTATATTATTCAATTTTTTAATAAAAAAATAATAGCCCACTCATCTACGATAAAAATAGCAAAAATAAAAAAGAATAATATTGGGCATCTAGTAAATTAAATAGCAAGTTTGATCCTAATCATCTTTAAATAAGCCAAACCTTGTTTCGTTAATTAAGAAGCCAAGTAGCAAAGTAAACAGTTTGCTTTGGGTTTTTACGACCGTTGTAAAAGCTATTGATGTTTAAAAGTAAGTGATCTTAATTCCAGTATTTTACTTCTTTTGATTTCCATTAGCGCGTCCATTAAGTCTCCCAAATTGAACGGTTAACACTAATTTGGAATCGAAACGTGTCGCTAACATATCGATATAAAACAGTATTATTTCGTTAGAAAATACAGCAACCACTCTCATCTTTCAGTGAACGAGTGCTCTAACATGTTAAGCATCTCAAACTGTAACATAAAAAAAAAGGATCGGATAATGTACAAATCTAACAAAGTGTAATAAGTAACAAATTCGTAGAAAAGCTTATAGACTATTTCTTTTTTTTTTTTTTTTTGTTTAGAGCTAAAGATCCATCACAATGTCCCCAACAATCGAATCGTTACAACTCGTAAAATACGTGGTGAAGTCATTACAAGATGGACAACAGAGAAACTCTCCCTTGACCCTTATAGATGCCCCATTCAATTTCAGTTGTTAAGCATGGCAAAAACTCCTCTTTCAAACGTTTCAAGAACAAATCATTCGACTAAATGACCGATTCCGGCATAATAAATTGAGTGTACATAGAAAACGATTCAAAGCCTCAGTAGTCACAGCTTATTCACGCTACAAAAACAGGCCATAAATACAGAAGCACACTAAGCTAATAAATAAAAGTTGGAAGAGAAAAACCATTATTAAATTTCGAGCAAATAACGTGGATTTCCGACTTTATCCATCTTGTTGTCATTTGAGCCGCATTTACTATCTGTTTCATCGAAAAAGTGCAGGCTGGAGTACATCTATAAATTGTTTACGTAACACGCAGCTAACGTATTTTCACACCCTGAACGGATAAGAAGAAGAAAAAATGAACCGCTTTTCTATCAATTCGCATCAAAATATTGAGAATATCAATTTTGGTTTTTTTTATTTTATTAATAATCTACTTTGCATACACTTCTGGTGTGACTAAGTGCTGCAAAAACATTGGTAATTTAAAAGTCGATTAAATACATCTGACACATTACTGGAATAAAATGCGTCGTTTTCCGTGAATTAATTACCAAATTATCAAACGACAAGAGGTGACGTTTCATATAATTTTGTACGCAAGATTAATAATTTCCAACGTCAATCGTTGAATAAGCGCACGCGTTAGGACGCACGTACGTTTTATACAATAGGTAACGTAAGTGCATCAAATCGATGACAAGTGTATGGTTCCACTGCTGGCAAACAAAGTATAAAAACGTTTTTATAAGCTATTACCATCTAATCCCAGGGGCTGAAAAAGGTAACAAGAGATATGTGCTATTGCAAAATTCAGAGAGAGGCCCCTTTCACCCATATAAAATGATAATAATAAAAAAAAGCTCACCGCAACTAACTACAACTTCAAAACCCCAATTTATCTGTTTAACGATAATAATTTTAAATTTGGTCTAGAGATCCATATAAATGGGGGGAAAGTTGGGGAGAGGAAGGGGTATCCTAAAGGTATGTTGTAAGAAGCCACCACAAAATAAGAAATAAAATAATACTGCATTATTGACAAATTAATTTTTCTTTTGATGAAAAGTTAAGGAATAGTGATAGTTTTAGGATCGTCAAAGTGAGAAACAGTCTTTATAATTTGAAGATAATAAATAACTTTTAGCATTGACAATTGTAGCATAACATCAGCCCAAAATTAATGTCGTATTGACCGATATAATATTACCGGTACTCCGATATATTTTTAAAAATTAATTACAGTAACCCCTAATTAAATTTGAAATGTATGATTCTTTGCAAACAAAAATTGCAATGATTCTTTTAAAAGGCCGCCAGACATACACGCAAAAACAGAAATCAAAATAAGATTTTGATTACATAACTAAATACCGTAAATACAGAGTAATAATTATGATATGTCAATACTGTACCATGAAATATCGGGAAATTCAATGCAAAATATATTTAAAAAAAAAAACTAATATCAAAACAATTTGACATTATCTCATTAAATTTTACATTAAGAGGTTTGAAATTTATGAAACGAGAGCTTGGACAACTAAAATACTGTAGCACTGAACTCTTATCATGAATGATCTAAAACTTTTATTAATATTATTTTAGGTTAATCAAACCCATATTTCGTGACGGTTCTTGCAAAAGGTAGCATTCTATAAGCCAGTCCGAGCGTGATAATAATTCTACTCAGATATCAGATAAATAGAAGGATGATTTTCATATTGGTAAGACAGAATAAAATCCAGAAAAACTAAAAACCTTCCCTGTTTATATTTATAGTGTCCATTATAATGAATTTAACAGTCGTTTAAAACTGTATTTATTTGCTACCAACAAAGCGACATACTAATAAATTTAATTTTGAAATTGGAATTAAATGAAATTGCTTTCAATAAATAAATTAAATTTGCCTTTTTAAAACACTTGATCAAATGTAAATTTTCAAAGTTTTTTTTAACAATAATATTATTAAAAATATCTTTAATCATTTTTTGTATCAATAATGGCATGGCATGTTAACAAAAAATAGAAACAAGCCGCAGTATTTAGGATAAAACTTGAAAAAATTAAAATAAAAACCACAAGATTTGGCAGAATTGTGCATGCAATTCTGAAAAAGATTTACTGAATTAAAATGCATACGAATAATTCTCTATTTCTCGTTATATTCATCATTGCGTGCCAAAAATGTATTTCTTAATGATAAACCATTTACATTTCTATACAGTATTTCAAACGCACTTAACATTGAGAAAAATTCGCTAAAATAATAATAAAGTAATAAATTTATTATTATTAACTTAACTTCGCTCAATTAACAGTTACTGGAAAAAAGAGTGTGACGTCAAATAATATTGAAATGCAGTTTTTTTCAGAAAAGATAATATAATATTTATAAAAGTTCTCTTTGGTAATAGCCATCATTGAAAATCCCGCCCAAAAAGATGCAGGCTAAGTATGAAAAAAACCCTTTGAGCGTGAGCATGGGAAATGGCTGGCTCCGAGAGTATTCCGTGGTGATGGGAGTAGAAAAACGCTACGGCTGACTGTTCGTAGGAATCGCAAGAATGATAGAATAAAAAAAAAATGAGTCAAGGTTAATCGGATTTTTGGCTCCACTTCGCCTGTTGTTTACATGAGAGATAGAGTTGGGTTTGCTCGCTTGTCGGAACAGTTATCCAGCGCTTGCGCTGTGCATGCACCAACACAAAATATTAAGTGCTCGTGGATAGAATCGAGATAATGTGGAGGAAATACATCCGTCTGAATTAGAAAATGCGTCGTGACTCACCGATAGGGTGATTCCCGGAATCTCTGGCTCCACAAGTCCATGACCGATGACTAAACAATATTTAATAATATTAAGATAACAAAATGGGATGAAAGTAATAGTATGCAATGAGCAAACAAAACTTTTGATTGTTGTTTAACTTTAAATTTATCGATAGAACAGCAAAACTTCTGTATAACGAACTTTGGAGAAAAGAGCATTATTTTTTTTTTAAATCTAAAAATTCGTAAATATTTTTTACTAGTGCATTTTTTTAATCACCATTGTTAATTTTAGTTCTGTCGAAATCATGAAGTTAGTTTTTAAAAAGTTCGCTGTAGTGAGCACAATTTCTCCAAGAGATTTTAACATTTTGCCATTAGCTGCTGAAAGGTTCATTTATTTAATTTATTTCATTGCCACCTCTACTGAGGTAATGAATAATATACATTTCGGTCCAATTACTTTCGCTCTTGCTTCGAATACATCTTATTCTACTTAAAGTCAACTCGCATTGCCTACCCATATTCATCCCTTCAACAAGCACGAACTGCGCATAGTAAAATATTAAAAAGAATCCAATATCAATTCATCAATTATTGCTATTTACAAAAATTATTAAATTAATGCCAAAAAAAATTGCTTAAAAAAATAAAATTTATTCAAAGTGCAGTTTAAAATATCTGAGTGCAGCCATACTAGACCACTTAAAAATTCCTGAGACTTTTTTAAAATTCTGTAAAAAAAAAAAAAACCAATACGAAAAAAATTAGAACGTCGAAAGTTTTATGGTTTTCATTTTACAATTTTTTTTTTTTCTTAAAAAAAAAAAAAAACATTAGTAATAAATTCATCATCTGATTATTAAATTTATTTCGAAAAAAAAAAAAAAACTTTAAGTTATTGCTCAATATTTCCCTTAAATAAAACCTCCACGTAATTTCGTTTTTATTATTATTATATTTTTTTTAGACTAAGTCTAGATCATTATGACGTCACGTGAGTACTTATTTATCAAAGCGCAAATCCACCTGCATGCGGTTTTTTTCTCCCTAAGCTCTAATTAAAGAACTAGTCATACTTTTGCCGCTGTAGTGTATCATTTTGGCGCCACTTCCGGATGAAAAGTGCAACAATTACGAAAGAGTTGTGCGAAACGTGAAATTGAGGTCAAATTTAAAATGAATGGCTGCTAAAACGCACAGCTGCTCCAAATGACTCTCTTTACCTAATCATTTTATTAATAAAATTTAATTTTTTTAACCAATAAAGTTATAAATAAAATATTATTCAACCGACCAAAAACAAAGAATAGATAAATAATGAAAGTTGAAAAAAATCGAGATGTCACGCAAAAAAAAAAATACTCCGAGTATACAGTATAGCGATGATGTCATGCTTGTAGACTCATCCTCGAAAATTAAATTAGGACTTTTTTGTGCGTGCTTATTTTTGATTGTTAGTCTCGTCTTATTCAGCGGAAATGCAGCTTTAAGTTCGAAGGAAGTAAACATTTTGAAAATGTATTATGAGCAAAAAAATAATAAAATAAAGAAAAACGCTGGATTATTCATCTTGGTTGGGCGTGTTCAAGGGCACTGACCCAAATGTTAGGCGGCATCTGCACAGCTCTTAAGCGGCAGCACCTTTCACGCCACAATCGATAGATAAACGTAAGACGTAATGGGTGATGAGGAGGGAAGAAAATGGGGGAGGAAGAGGATGGCAGAAAGAAAGAAAAAAAAACAAATTTACTATGAAATATTCCCCGCGCACTAATTTCCCACTAAATTTCCATCAAAAAATCATTACTCAAAACTTTATTGTACAAATTGAATAGGAATATTCCTATGAAGTACGTTTCCAATCGACATTATCACTCGTTTATTTACTTTTTTTTTCGGTGTTACCAATTATGAAAACAGCTAAATACTCGTAGATGTAATTTGACAAGAGAAATAAATTGCGTTTTCAACACGATATTAAATAATTGCATCTTTCATCTGCTTCGAGATCCTATTATTATTATTTTATTAATAAAGTGGTTTATTCCTTTGAATGACATAGGGTCAGATTCCATTAAATCATAAGTGTAAAACTTCCAAATAAAAATACCCTAAAACAATTCAGCTAAATCACTAATTAAATTAATTTCAATCCAGATTAATATAACTACCGGTAATAAAAATTTAGCAAATTAAATTTCAAACAATATATTATTGAAAAAAAAATTAAATCCTTGCCATTGTTTTTTTTTTTTTTTTTTTTTAATTCAAAACCGATTTTCTCATTTATTTTCTAACCAAAACAAGTATATTTCGAGTATTGCAAAAATGGAATACCGATACCAAAATTATTTAATTTTATTCGCTAACGATATTTTCAAAATTAATTATTGCAATTACCTCACTAAGATTATATGTATAATGCTTCAAATTTATTACTACACAGAAGCGTAAAATATCATTTAAATGAAACCTAAGTTGACACAAAATAAAGTAAGTATTTTCAAACAATAATTAATATAAAAATTGTGGGTTAAGTAAGCTGCATGATTTAATGAAACGGGAGATTTTTGAATAGAAAGCTTAAATCTGTATAAAAAATTTGAAAAGAAATTTTATGAAAAGATTGTAACTATTTGCAATTTAAACGACTAACGTTGGCATTTATGACGCTAGTCGGACCTCAATTATGAGCGAGTAAACATCACTTCTACACCCAACCCCCTGCAACAACTTAACACTACCCAAACAATATGACATAATAAAAAAAAAGAAGCAGCAGAAGATGTAATAGGCCCACATTCTTTTCTAAAAGTAGACAAAGGGTTCGCCGATGGACTTTACTACAAGTTTTAGTCAAAAGTCATTTTACTCGGCTGATTTGTTTTCGGATAAACGCGAGTTTCGTAGCCTCGTTTACTTGTTCAATAAGTGACATAAATTGAGTAGAAATAAATGGGAATATAATAATTGTACTGTACTCCGTAAGGTCATCGACTCAAAACAGGAACCGCATTTTCATCACAAATAAAAACGTTTAAAAAAAAAAAACTTGGCGCAAAGTTAACGATTATGAAAAATACGTGTCTGACCAACATCAAAAACGGAGTGCTTTTTCTTCAAAAAAAATAAATAAATATACGCCAAAGCTTTAAAAAAACAAGACTACTAAAATGGGACAGCGCCCCTTCACATTCTTTTCAGTTTTCACTGAGCTAAAAGCGCTAAATGGACATCCATCATTATTTTATTAGTCGCAGACTTAAGCTTTTACGATGCTTTTTTTTTCTCCAGATGTTTGTGTTAAAATCTTCGACGAACAATGTAATAGACAAATAAATCGAAAGCTCCAAAAACCAATAAAATTCGTCTGCTAAAGCACATAAATTTAACAATACTCGTAGGAAGTGATCTCTCGCAGATAAATTACGTGCCGTTTTACCTGTTAAGAGAACAATTAAAAATTACACCTGGAAAATAATACCGTATATATTTTTAATTCAAAATCAACAGCATGAAAAGTTGAGATTTCGCTTAGATTTTATATTCAACATCAAAAATATTTCAATTAGGCAATAAAAATATGTTCCCCAATTTTATTTATTGCTCAAATTAATCAAAATCTCTTAAATTATCAATTTTGAAGTGTCTTAATTACAAAACCATTCATTTTGAATAAATTACTATTTAAAAATCTAATAATTAAAAATAATGTTAAGCCTCATTAAAAGAAAAAAGAAAATGCAATTGTTAAAAATTACAGTAATATAAACCAATTAAATCTATCAAAATATAAAATAATTAGGCATTTGCCAAAATTGCAAATATTCAGCATTTGAATTTATCAAATCTAATACATGTACTTCAATGAAATACAATCGCATAGTAAACGTAGTAAATAAAATTTTACAGAAGCTGTATGCAGTTATTAAAATTATATTCAATTTATAAGAAGCAACTCCTTGAAAGTAGCTTTCAGTCTGACAGCTGAGCCTTGCTCTAACCGTCTAACGCAACCTAAAAGGAAAATAGTGCGCACGCATGTATTGTGTGTGTAAATAATATCTTTTGTTCCGGTCATTATAATATAAAACAAATTCATTTTAATATAAGCAACGCAAACACTTATTATAATGACGTACGCACCCTAGTTAACAGTTTGACTAACTATTTCCCAACTGAAAATGTTTCAGCAGCTCCATGTAGCGCGCGTACGCAATAATTATTATTGTAAAAATGCGTGGTAGGTGAACGTAACCAACGTGTTCTACTTAAAATATTTTGGCTATACAGTAATGAGTAGTCTTTCACTAGCGATCGGTATGACCCTGACATATATTTCATCACCAAAAAGCGTGAGCATAAAAAAAAAAAAAAGAAAAATAATTTCTCCCAGCAGATGATAATCACGTGATCAAGAAGGTTGAGCACGCTAAATAGCCACGCCACAAAGCTACATAATATTATATAGATAGAATTTAAAAATAGATACACGCAAATTTTTTCGCCATACTGTACTTCGTTGTATGTGTTTCTCCATAGCAAAGGTATAGCGAGAGAGACAATCAATCTACCAGGTAGACTTGCGATTCACCCAATCGGATTTTCAACGCCATAAGCTGTCAAAATAGATCAATTTGTGTTTTTGTGCGGTGACCAAATCATAACAAACTGTTTCCCACTCGGCAACGCACCACGTGACAGCTAAGAGACCAATAGAAAAAGTGTGAGTCCCCGGGAATTATATTATCTCCAAAATATTTTACCTCAATTTTCCACCTGTACCTTCTAAACTCGTACATAGCTAATCAAAATTAACCAGTTAATTTAATTTTAGCAAAAATATAATTATTATAATAACTATTTAAAATCGAATCGGTGCGCAAGTCGGCAATCAGAACGAGACAATCTGCACCCCTCTATCGGTATTTTTGACTAAAAGACGGGATAAACAATTTATTTTTACGAGGACACATTTTTGGCAGAAGGAGGAGTAAGAAACGAAAGAGCGAAGTAGTCGGCAGAAGAAAAAGAAAAACGTAAGACACCAATCGTCATAGTCGTCATCATTGTGTCCACCACTTAAGGTGAGTTCATGCGCATAAATCTTCACTTAATTGACAATGTAGTTTTACTTCCGCACTATAAAGATCTATATAGGTGATATATTATTGTCGCGGCTCTCTCAACTGTAAGCAAAAATAAACATTAAGTGCCTAACTTTAACACGGACTCTTCCCCCTCCCCCCATTTCTACAATACTCTCTCTCTCTCCCCCTTATTTCACCCACCCTATCTAATACATACACCGCACTAATAGTTAATACACTGTACACTTCCCTCTTTCCCTTCCTTATGCTCGTGCGCATTTACCACAGATAGCGAGATGGATAATGGAGCGAAAAAAGGAGGGAGCGTGGATGAAGAAAAACAAATTCGACCCGTGTCCAAATTTGAAGAAAAATATAAATTGAATGCGTGAACAGACTAAAAGTTGGGTGATTTGTAAGATGGACAATAGTTGGGAAGGTTAGACAGACGCTCCCTGACTGAGACCTCCAAAAATTATTATTGCTTTATTTTTTTTTCTCTCTTTACATTGGGAAAACGGTATTGCCAGTTTCCGTATTCGTTCCCTGTTGTTTAAACTCCGAGTTTTGGGTTGGTTCCAAACTTAAAAAGTTTACGACTTTGCAATTACAATCGCGGGTTATTTGCAACTGTCGGACTCTTCCAAGGGTTAAAAACGAACAATTGCGAAGAAAAAAGAAATATCGGATAATAAAAATCGGATTAAAATCGAGGGTCTGAAAGCTAAATAAATTATAACCGAGATTTTACCGGTATTTGTTTTCATCCTAAAAAAAAAAAAAATCTTTCAAACTTTGGTACCGTATTGTAGTTTTATATAGAGGTCAGACCTTGACAAACTCACCTTAAATCTAATTTCGAAATAATCGAAAATCGTATTTCGCTGAAACTCAAAAAAAAAAAAGAAGGATTTAGTAAGAATTAAGATACCGACCCCGCTCTGTTGTTATTGTTATGCTCAGCGCGTGCAATGATACGCTAGACTAATCAAACGTTGCGCTATCGCTCGTAATGAAAACACACGAACGATCATTTAATTAAAGGTATCCAGTGTACTATGTGGTGCAAACAACGTCAATTTTTCACTTTGCGGGTAGGTGTGAATAAGTCCTTGTCGGGTTATTTCAAGTCTCGCTAATTTAAACGAGCTTGTCTTCGGGAACCCTACCAAAACCCCTCTTTTCGATTCTACGGAGTTGTAGCGTGGGAGTCAAACATTTAATAAGTAGTACACTATGTCAAATGTTATATAATAACACGAAGGGAGACGTCCGACCGATAGAAAAGCTTAGGAAACGCCTACTGAAAAGAGCTTTTTCGCTTTGGTAATAGGAAATTGAGCCCCCGTTTCAACTCGTTTTTCGTTCTCCAACCAAAAAGTCGATTAATGAAACAAGGAAGAGAAACTTCTTGAAGTATACATACGAGCCCACGTGAAAAGTTACTCACGAGACTAGCCTTCTAAAAGAAACCTAATTTAAGAAAATTTGATTTCAAGTTTAGAAACCTTATACCTTTACTACCTCAAATAGTTAATTAGGAAATATTTATAAACTTTCGCTATGTGGGAGTATTTAATATGTGAAATTGGAATACGATGGTGTTTTGCAAATAAAAATAAATCGCCGTAGGAAAAGATCCCAGTCTTGTACCGGAATTTAAAATGCAGAGAAGACGAAAAAGACTGACAAATAAAAAAGTATATATAAATATATATATATAAAATAATAACAAAGAAAAAAAATGATTTCCGTACGCAAAATACGCGCATCAACTCTTTTATTATTGAGCAGTTCTCGATTCTTAGGAATATTTTTTAAACGATTAGGAAGAGAAAGCAAGAATTTTTCAACCGAATTAGTGGGATAGCCTAGTAAATTGCGCGCTGACACACGTTAATTCGCTTCTGGGAATCGATTTCCATCCATCGATTGTCAACCCAATTTCACCTAGTTATAATTATTGTTCCGAACACCTACCTATGACAATGTTGTGTGTATTATGTGCTCGTGTATTGTACTCGCTCGCTTCACTATTCGCTATACGTTCGTGCGTTTATACAAACAAACAAGTGAAACATCGATTGTCCGCGAAAAATTGTTGAAAAGTTGCCAGCAATCGATTTACCAGTACTCGAGTTCATAGAAATTGAAATGAATGTCAAAGCGAAAATTGATCAATATTCAGGATGCTGCACAATCATGAAATGCATTCTTAATCGATAAAGTTGGGCTCGAGAGATTACTGAATGCTCTGGCACACTTTATATCAAAAAGTGCAAGTAGAGCAAAATATTTTAAACGTAAATATTAAATTAACAAAAATTCCTATAAAAAAATAATAATACAACTCAAAACGAAGAAAAAGATGAGAATTTTTCAATTTTAGACAAGTTTTGCAAATATTTATATTTAAAAATTAAATAAATTTATACATAATATTTATTACTTTAGAGAAATAATTAAATAATATTAAAAAAAATCAATAATGTTCAATTAATATTTCGCTAGTAGCGTAATTGTTTTTAGCAGAAGTTAAATTCCAGATTAATAATTCAAAGTTGGAATGTAAACGCTTTGTATGAATTCCAAGGAAATACTCCCCTAATAGTCATAAAAAAAATAAGGGGCCCCCATCATCAAATATGGAGTAGACTGAAACATTCAAATTTATCTTCCTAACTTAATGCTGATATATAAAACGAATTTATTTGTTCAAAATTCCTAAAAAAAAATCTGAAAAAAGTTTATTTTATTTTATTTAAAAATAAAAAACTAAAACCTGAGAACAGGAAATGTCATAGTCGATGACTATTATTGTTGACTCAACTATCCTGTACTTAAGCCAAAAAACTTAAAATCTGCGATCTAAATAAATAATAAAATCAAGGCAAAAAAAAACAAAAAAAACAAACGCATAAGTAAACTTTAAAAATATCACTTCATCGTTAGATAAGTTTCATTTAGTTAATAATAATTGTTATTCTTTAAAAATTATTAATTTCGTCCTTAAAATTTCCTCTTTTTAAACTGAAATACTCGTACATTACGCGTATTATCTCAAGTTAATTACTGTATTTACAATAACAAATGGTATGCATCTAACTAACTTGAAATGGCCCACACATATTGAATGTACATGCAGGCTACAGGTATGAGCAAAAGCAGATTCTAAATTTATATTATGTACACTCATTGAAACAATTACTGTACTATAAAAGTTTAAGTAGACTACGTTCACAAGGTTAACTGCCTAGGATTACGCATCGTCTCATTATGATGACGATAATACATTATTATTATTAGGAAACAAGCATGCAAAATTGTATGTGTATTATTATCAAGAATTGACAATTTTAATAAGAAAGCCTTTTGCTTTTCAAAATAAGCCGGTCTATTATGAACACGCAAATGGCATGAAGTGTTTTTTTTTTTCGATTTATTATGACATGATATTTATAAAATGCTAAAAACTACCATCATTAAAAAAAAAGTTAAATACATTTCTCAAAATCAATTTTATATCTGGTTCAGAAATTTATGATGTCCACAAAGCAACAACTTTTTTCACTTTCAATAAATTAGAATTATCGTTAACGCAATGTTTATGCCGAGCCACCGTTTGACCAGTTTTCATTTCTCTTCTCAAGATAATGTTAGCGAACAGGAACTTGATATTGAATTTATAATTGATGATTACTCAAAATGCCCAGACCAAGTTCATCGGGTGCCAATACAGCTGTTTCATGTACTATGATGACTAATGCGTTTAATCGGAACGTTGGGAACGTTATAAATATAATGTAACCAAAATAAAAATACCGCCAAATTCTACTTTTGGGCAATTGATTCTATCGTAAAAGCATCGAAAAATAAAGTGGAAGTTCTCATTTTAATAGTACAGTAATAGTAACAAAATTATTGTATAAGAGGTGACCACCTGTTGAACGTACTCATCGATTCGTGAGTCATTCGATAATTGGGAAGTTCTCAAGCCGTAAAATTAGGTATTCAGAGTAGTTGTATCAGGGAAGAAAAGTGAGATCCGTAAACAAAAGTTATGAATCGAACGGGAAGTGTTTGGGAATAAATAAAAACAAAAACAGCTGTGATGAATGTTGGTCACGTTCACCACCACCAGGTGCGCTCGTTAAGAACTCAACACTTTAGCTCAGAGCTGCACTTAACTTGCATAATATGCGCGAGAAATTTTCTTCACTCTCTCAACTCCATGCCCACCGCGGCAGACTCGGCGGTTTTTTTTTTTCTTTCTCCCGCCAAACATTTCCCAAAGCGGCATCAAGTTCGTTAACCCGACAACACCGTTCCACTCACTCATCACCAAAGTATGAACAAACGCTATCAGGATATTTGAACAGGCTATCAATCGCTTCCGACATCTCATTTCGTAGGCGTGGTACGTTACTTAACGATACGTCATTAAGTCCAGGAGCGTTCACAACTTACTAATCTTATGCGAACTCTTTTTTATTATTTTTTTTTTATTGCAAAGTTAACGTAAATAAACGCTTGTTTAGTCACCTCACAAAAATTTGCCTGAAAAATAGTTTCATTGATAAAAGAAATACCCATATTTTAAAATATTCACAAAACAAGAATAAACCGTTTTTTGAAATTAACTAATAAACCTAGTACCGGTACAATAAATGTGTTTCTTTATTGTTTTTTTTTTAATAATAATATGCATACACGGTACCTAAATCAAAAATGTATATTTAAAAATTATCCCAGAAAGTTCAAAAAAATTATAAATTACAAATTCACGTAAAAATTAAAATAAAATCCTGAAAACTATTGTGCTAGTAAAATAATAAAATAATTTAAAGTGATCTTATTTTTAAATTAAATAATAATTGTATTATTTTACGATCGATAAAAAAAAAATACTGCGAGATTAAAAATAAAATTGAAATAAATACATCGTGTTAATTAATCAAATAATAACTTCATAGCCTTAATGAAGATGTACGAGTAATATTTTAATTCATTTCAATTATCTTCAGAATTCAGATAAACCT
The DNA here is from genome assembly GCA_034692225.1 of Polydesmus complanatus. Classification (NCBI taxonomy): domain Eukaryota; kingdom Metazoa; phylum Arthropoda; class Diplopoda; order Polydesmida; family Polydesmidae; genus Polydesmus; species Polydesmus complanatus. Next base: position 32,568 of record JAQGAZ010000587.1, on the reverse strand, counting down.
AATCTCAATTATTTTTGCAAAGCCAAAATTGTTGTAAATTGCTAAGCGGTAGAGGTGAAATTTAATCCGCATCCGTGTTCACACCTGAAGATTTTATCCTCCCTTCAGGATATCATGGCAAATAGGCGCAAATCAATAAATAGAAATTATTTTAGTGTATCATGCATAAAAAAAACATTTGCAATGCTTCAATTTGCTATAATTATATATAAACCCAGCAATTTGATTTCTAAACCGAAAAATATATTAACGAATTTCCGGTCACCTGTCCAAATTTGATTAAATTTTCAATTGCAGCAGTTAGTTTTACTTATAAACTACCGTCAACTTGCATAAAAATAAATTATTGTAAACGTCTTATTTTGATGTTTGAATCGCGAAATAAAGCTCCTTAAACATAGAAAACAAATCTAAAGTATTTCACACCGTTAATAATAATTAATTACCGGTATTAAAGAATGAAACGACAAATTCGGACATGTCTGCTAATTCACAAGGTCGGCACAGAAGAGACGATGTCTGGCGTAGGTTTACTTGTCTTGGGAGGAGAAGGAGGGGGGGGGGGGGGTTGGAAAAGGATACAGAGGAGACAGGGAGAGAGAGACCCGGCTATTTTAAATGTCACCTTAACATTCTTCTAGTCAACAGACATCTCACCTCTTCTCTTCCTTTTACATTCCGCGACAAATTCTTTTCATTGCTAATCCTAAGTTCCTAACAACTTCGATCCTTCCCACGCATTTTTATTTAACAGTGCCGGTAGTGAAAGCATTGCCACTTTTACTGTCGCCGGTGGCCAATTAGACTGAGCAACTCAATTTTATCTCATCGTGAAATAAAATTAATGTATAATCAGATGAAACACAAGGAATACTGTTTTTTTTTATAGCGATAAACACGCGTTTTACACACTCACCTTTTAATTGAAAAGCTTTCACGAGTGAGCTAACCAATTAACGAACAAATTGCTGCTAATTATTGAGAATACGATACGAGTTCATTGCATTTGTTTTTGTTTACGGTTTCTTTAATAACTATTAATATAAATGCCATAATTACGGTATGTTGTTTCTTTACAAGTGCTTTAAAATTGATTTACTCCATTCCAAAGTTAAAAATAAATATTCTATTAATATTATTACTGTAAATATTATTCAAGAACGAAAATGATTTTCTATTTTTTTTTTTAAGTTAAGATGTTTACAAAATCAAGCTCACTTGAATGTTATCTTTGCATTGCAAAAGTAATGCCAAGTTTGGATTATATTGCAGTACCAGTCTAGCAAAAAAAAATACTATACTAAGAATTTTTTGTATAAAACGAACGTAATAGTAAAAATATTTGATCTATTTAAAACTCCTACCACTATAAAAAATCAAAAAAATCAAAATAAATTATGATTAGCCTACATGTATTAAAAAATGATAAAAACCTGAAAATTTGTTTTCAATTAATAAAACGTAAAATCAAAAGTTCTTAATTTCTCCATAAACAAAAACCAAAAAATTTATATTGAAGAATCGACCATAACATAAAGTAAAATTCGTTAAAAAAAACTTTAACCGTGCGCCTTTGATTTTTAACGGCCGCAAGTACTGTATTAAAAAAAAATCCAGTTCTGAAAGTCGGTGCTGGACTGGATTTGTGCGATTAAGTCATTTGGCAGACTAGTTTTATTTTTCCTCCACAGACTTACAATAAATGCCGCGCATACCATCAAGTAGTAAAACAAATGACAATAAAAAAAAAAAAATGGTTGGGATTTCCGTGCGAACACTTAACCGCCTGTTACACATTTTATGCTAGAGATGCGGTCGGAAAAAAGTGCCAGCCACCTGGCCCACCCACCTAACCGAAACGCTACATCTGAAATTAAGAAATCTGACGGCTTGCTGTTGTGTTTGTATCAGTTTCAAATTAAGGACAAAGAGCAAGCTACATTTACTTGAATGTGAACAAGGGAAATTGAAGAAAGATTAGCATCTCCCTTTTCTTCACCGTCTTCCACTCAAACAAAAAAGAAAAAACGAAAATAAAAAAGAAAAGAAGGTGGGGTATGGTGATGTGAATTAAGGGTGGTCAGGAGGGGTAGCCCACCTAAGAATTTCCAGCCTTAAATTTCTTGAAGTTAACCGCTACCTAAAGTCAAATCACTCAGCAGAAGCGGCTCCTCAGTTCTCTGATAAGGGGAGGGGGCGCGTGCAATTTATAGCGTAGCGAAATAGGCATGCTGAGCAAATCGATTATTTCCTAACACTACACAATCCAATATACTTATAGTGAAACTGAATGCAGATTGGAATGGGTTAGAAATGAATGCAAGAGTAAATCGAAAAAAAGCAGCGAGCGCGTCTGTGGTGTCCCTAACAAAAAAAAAATCATATTTCCCCCTCCTCCATTTTTGAATTAATTAATTTCCATAAAGGTAACCTACCACCTCGTGCAATACAATTACAAAAAAGCACGCAACCGAAGCACGTGGGCAAAAGAGTAAAAATGCCATCAGCTGTAAAGTTTTGAATAAGTTCTATCGTCCAAGATTAAGAAATTTTGGCGGGATTAAGTTAGTCAACAACTAGCTCGAATATTTAAAAAATGCAATTTGGATTAATGCTTTTACAAATTATTTCCAGTCCATTTATAAACAGTACAGCATTAAATAGTTTTTAAAAAAATCTGAGCGAGCTTAGAATAAAACTTTAGATCTGTGAAGAGTTCAGTGAAAAATATTCTACTTTTTTTTTTTTTATAAAAATTTTAAAAATTAATATAAAGTAAAATTATACTAGTAATAGCGTTTTTGGAATAATTATGTTGAATAATAAAATTTTAAATTTTCATGGAAAAATAATTTACAAAATCAACCTTCAATCGACATTTAAAAAACTTTTTTTTTTTACGGTATAACAATCGTATTACTGCTATAGATTTTCATACAGTATGACAGTGTAAACTTTAAACCATAATATAGTATACTGTAAAGTATTTTGCAGCAAAATCTTTAGAGCTTAAACAAATTTAATTTAAATTTTTATTGAAATACATTTAGCATCAGTTGAAATAGAAAAATAACTTAAGATAAAACAAAAAATATGTAGAATGATAACCTTCATAATATTACCAGCATCTTATCTTCCCCACACAGACATCGTATTAGTGAGTTTACGGTTAAGCTTTTTTGCCTTGCCTTCTTATGCTTATATGATAGACAAAAAATAATTTATGTAAAAAATTGTTTGTATTTTTACTAAATACAAACTCGTATTTGTATTCATGATATCATTATCGCTTTAGGAATAATTAATTTCCTTTTTTTAACTGTTTACGATAAACATAAAAATTCAAATTCTGACGACGTAAGAAGTGGAGTTAAGCATAAGAACGGGCAGAACAGCTTAACCGCAAACTCTCTATTGTCTAACAGTGTAGGTATAACTCTTCTTATAGACATTCCTATTGAAGAGTACAATTACGTACGTCATCTTACATCAACTGATAACATAAATTGTTTCTACATTACTACCCCAATGAGCAATAACTATTGTAAACAATTTACCAATACCGTATTTTCCTTTGTTGCTATTTTATAGATACCGTAAGTTTAGCGACAATGCATGATTTTATCAGGATGCATTGAAACGATTTCATTTAATCTCATAATTCGTAAATCGAGCGTAAATATGGTAATACCGGATTTTTAAATATTCACTTATTTTTAAGTTTAAACCCTTACCCCTCCATATTTCGCTTATCAATGCTCTACTATCTCATTAATAGTATTTATTCCGGAATTTTAAATATTTTATTGCAAATTGTGTACGTTTATTTCAACACGAGTTGTCATTGTTTGGGGACTGTACACGATTAACTACTCAAAGTATTAAACTGCCCCCAAAGATTCCTACGCTTAAATTATACTTTATGGTAAAGCTCGATGGTTTAATCACCGTATTCTACGTGTCTCACATTTAATTTTACAAATGTATTGATAGTTACACGCAAAGTGAGATCATCGGAAGGCATCCACCTCCACAATACCATCCACTACTCAGCTACAACCTTCCTATTGAGTTACCATTTTAGGTAAATGCGACGAAAATATTACAAGAGAATTTAAAAAAAACAAAACGTCAATTTAAATCCTATAATTATTTCACTATAATCACAAGGTACTGATGTTTTATGACGTCATTGTTATTGCGCTTAGCTACCACGCCAATCTTTTTTCTATTGCATTTAACGGTTTCCTCATAATAATAGTAAGAGTGTGGTGAATCTCGATTATCCGGAGAAATCGACATGCATAAAATATCGAAACTATGGATATTTTTTTAAAAATAGTTAAAACGTCAAATTAAAAAAAAAAATTAATTAATCTTTATTTAATATTTTCTAAAAAATCAACAAAAAAAACTTGCCGATATGTAATAATTATCACTATGCCATTACTGCAATGATCTTTTTTGTAGACACTACATTAATTCAAGTTAAATTTGAGTAGTACTGGATATAAAATATTTATAACCGATACCGGTATCAAAGTTTGCCATTTAAGAAAAAAATACTGTAAAGCAAAAAATCAATTTTACCTACTTCGGATAATTTGTAACTCGGGTAATCCGCCTCCGGCATTCCGTAGTCTACCGGAGTTTTCATATTTGCGAGGATAAAAAAAAAATGAATTTTCAAATCAAAGTGGGAAATCCAGAATGATACGATGTCATGCATGTAACAAGCGAATGATGATAACGCTATTGCGATATCGCTAAATTAGACGCGTGCGTGCTAATAAAAAGCTTTGTTATTATGCATTAGTCAAATGACATAATCGTGTTTGCAAACACGCTTATGAGTTTAAACATTCCATGAGCACCCTTAACAGGGTTCAGGAAATGCTGCTCTTTGCCCCTTTTTGGCACAGTTTCAGCTCAAAAATTAGAGCTTTCAAGTTTCCATGATGATCCACCATCAAAATTTAAATGAAACCGACACTTGTCGCTTTTCAAGTTCCGTTTAACGCAATTGAAAGCAATCAATAAAGTAGCTTTTAATTTCACTGATATATTTTGATAAGCCGATTAAGGTAATTAAATCGCAGCGAATATTTAAAAAATAAAAAAAAACTGTTATTGCAATTTAATTACATATTAAATAATTATTGCAAAGGCGTTACTGTGCGCTTTGTAATCACCGTTGATGAGTAAACAACAAAAAAAAAAAAATAATTGCTGACACCTACAGTTTAACTTCGATTCATTTTTCATTCAATAATGAATAACAAAAATAACTTTAACTTTTCCATAACATTCGCCTACATTGCAAATATTGGTAATTTATGAACGGTCGGATTGGTCAGAGGCAATCAAGCGCCTTCATAGATGCAATTATGATATAATGCTAAATTATGTAACGCAAAATGGTAAAACTAATCATGATAATTCAGGAACGTAGTTTTCTTTTAATACCGGTAACATTTTTTTTTTTAAATAACTGAAGCTCTTTAAAAAAAAGTTTATTTTATCACTTTGTCTAGGTTATTACTTTTGGCGTGAAATCATGTTTACCGCTTAATTCTAGGTCTGCACTTGATAACACCTTTTATTTAAGCACTGTTTTGATTATCTAAAATTGGCCATAAAATAGCCTTCAAAATGTAGACGGTTAGGTGTGCGTTAAGCAACAGGTGATATCGAACGGGTGAGTTGGCGGACGCCCACAACCCCGAACATCACTTACCGGCGAGACAAGAAATTGAAGAACTCGTCGTCTCATAGCTCGAGCTAATTTTAGAAAATGACGCCAGAGTTCGCTTAAGCTACTATCAAATCAACGCGATGAAAAAGTAATACGCGCAATCTCCACTTTCCGGTTATTCTAATGCCACCCAATGATGATGATACCGGTAAAAGCGCAACATATCTAATTGCTAAAATAGACAATTTAGAAGGAAAAAAAAAAAAAAAAACAACAACATTCGTAACGCAATAATTATTACCTTCACTTGGTCAAATGCGTCATTAATCCGCGTGTTTTATTAACGTAAACACAAGGTTGGGAATTCCACGTCATATTTTTATTCAAAAAATAAAAATAGATTGCATTGTTAGTTGATACGAATACCACGAGTTACATAAGAAATATGCTATTGTGACGTCACGAAAGTTACGCAGCCTACAATACTTTCCTTAAACACGATATGAAGCCACATACATGCACTGTAGGCTACTTATCAAAAAGTTGCCACCCTAATTTAGCTTCCGCTATGATTCAGTCATATCATAATTATGTCTATTAATATTTTAATTATTCCAATTTTAATCCAAAAAAAATAAATAAATAAGATAGGTACCGGTATATGAAAAATCAGGAGAATTTATTAAAATTTCACTAAATAATTAATTAAAAATCTATTGCGGCGTAACCGGTTCAAAACATTTTGATACTTTTATTTTAAGTCTAGTTATGTTGTTCAATATTAAATTTGAAAGAGAAAATTATAATTGAAATTTTTAAATGGAAATGTCAAGGTTTGTTGTTATTTTTTTGAGAGCTTAAATAAGCTTAACAAAAAAAAAAAAAAAAAAGATGTGATTTTGTCAATTATAATATATCAACAACAATAATAGACAAGATGATATTTTTCGGCAGAAATTTCAAAAAACTTCCAGGAACATTTTAGTTCAGTAACTTTCGATAATGTCATTTTGACATACATTACCGTGCATTAAAAAAGTTTTTTTTTTATTTTTTCGGGAGAGAGTTCGAACCAGCCATCAAGATATTGTGACAACAGCTAAATATACATTTAGAACAAACAATCACATGGAACGTGTGGGACAGAAAAAAATATTATCATGGAAAAATAAAGTAAAGAAGTAAATCGAATGCTCGGGTTTAAACCCACGTCCTTCCGGCTTAAAGCCAGCTCGTATAATCTTTTCTACATTGAAAGCATGGATCCAAGAAGGAACGCGGAATAATAAATAATGCTCAAGAAAGGCCAAATCGGAACAACATGAGGGAAAAAAATGCAATTGCGTAGGTGGAATCGTGTGCCGTTATAATTGATCCATCGATTACGCTCCCTAGGTCAAAACAACATGATTCGACATAATATTCGTAAAGTCACTCGCTGACGACAGACCATCACCGGTAAATCTGGACTCGGAGAAAAAAAAAAACAAGAAAAAATAATAAACTTTTCTGGGTCATTTTTCATCCAAAGATTTTGCAGTGTTAGGCCTTGTGTCGTTGGTAGTCACAGTATAGGTTCCCACTATTTCTGAGTTTTTAAACGTCCACAGGAGTGACAGACTGGCCTACAGCATAATATTGGCATTTAAAAGTTTCCTGTATTCATTAAAATTATAAATAAGATAAAATATAAAAAAACTTATGAAAAAACTGTGTTTGAGGTAGGCTACTTGTATTTTTTAATACAAATTCTTACTCATGATGTCGTTACAGCTTTAAAATACTGTAATTCATTTTCTTTTTTAACTGTTTATAATAAAAATTCCAATTCTAACGTTATAAGAAATGGAGCTAAGCATAAGAACGAGCAAAAAAGCTTAACCATTAGCTCACCATTATTCGATAGTGGTGTCTTATCAGCTGTTTTGTCTCTGGTTTAGTTTATACTGTAGACTGCTGGTATTACGCTAAATTTGTTTGTGCCAATAAATAATATAGAACCGGTACTTTACAAAAAAAACAAAAAAAAAAATAAGCTCAAAAAATAACCCTAAAAATATTTTAAAATACTGTAAACATTTTAAAATTTACCCCCACCAAAAAAAAACTTCCAACATCAAAGATCCAAAATAAGATCGGAGGGAAAGGGGGGGGGGGGGTCCATATTACCAACACCAACTACGGTACAGTAGAAGCAGTTATAAAACGGTGCTAACAATTCCGAATTAAAAACAAAATTCCGGACCGGAGTCGTTTCTTAGGTAGAGAACCGCTTATAAGTTGCTGTAACTTTTTATCAAAATAATTGGCTTTGATGTTGCGTAAATACCAAAGATTAAAACCCGGTTGTTCACGCATCACCATCTGATTCAGCAAAGATGGTGCTGCTCGTTGTGATCATACTGCAACTACCGTATTATTGCTATGTTAATTAGACACGGTTTTTTAAAAAAAATCTTTTTTTCTTTTCTTTTGGTTGATCTTTTGACATTAAAATTGAAGGTCGAAGAAATCCTTGACACTATTTTCAGCGGCAAACAACGTATTTTAGTAGAAAAGTTAGAAAAGCAGGGAATTTACCTACGCGATAATCTCCTCATTGAACTGGAAATAATCGATCCCATTTTTATAGAGTCTGAACAAAACGATTTTTGTTTAAAATCGTCAACAATCTCCACCCCAACATTTCGGTACCAAACATAATTCATGCACAAGAATGACAACTGTTTTCATTTTTTTTTTTTTTTTTTACAAACAAAAACTATAATTTGAGCGTACTGGCGCTAAAAATAAAAATGTGACACAAAAGCCGAAAAATTAATCGAAGCATTTTTCTTAAAGTAGAAATAAAATTCCCAGATACTGTACAATCATAGCGCGGATTTTCCATGATTAAACATAGCTTAAAACATACTAAGTAACTGACTAAAAATGACCACCCAAAATGTCATTTTGGACAACACCCTTCGTTCCAGTTTCTTCAATTAACACCGTCAACTGTCAAACAATTCGGTAAACATGGTAATTATTGTTGTTGTATAAAATTGTACTTACAAATAACATTCGTTGTTTTTTTTTTTTTTTTTTTTTTTTTTTAAATATGAAAAAGAGAAAACCGCTAATTCACTTAAAAGGATTCGTATTTCCCGCTTGCAATTTGTAAACAAAACCGCCCCGCTATGACGTCATGAATACTCAAGCTCCGCCCCCAGCCGCAAAACGACAAACGATCGTGAACCGATACATGAATATGATACGTGTACATGTACTGTACTACAGATACAATGCATGTAGGTGCAAAATGAAAGAATTTGACGTCGCTTACCGATCTCGTCCCCGTGGCCCATGCTTGCAAGGGCGTGCAGTAGGTCGGGAGATAAAAGCGTAGAAATACCCTTCAAACGTCCCATTATTGCTTGTATTGGTTAGATGATCTGCTCAAAATTTCTATTCTTGTAAAAGAAAAAAATCAACGCGATTGAAACAAGATTTCACACGAATAATCAACGCACTCGCTTTCAGTTATTAATAGCAGACCAATTTGAAAGGAGCGATCGAACAAACAGTAGCGTCACTGATGCGTTCCAAATGTCAGTCAAAAAAGTGGATGACGACGGTGACAGGACGATAATAATTTATTATTGAGAATGTCAAATTTAAAATAGAGAAATCAGAATTCTTTTAAAAAAAAAAGTTTTAAATGTTATCAGCTTTTTGCTTTTAGATGCAAATCTAAGGTATCTATGCAATGTAAATAATGAAATTTGGGTGCCATTTAGCAATTTTTTCCATTACGGTATCATCAATTCCATTATCCGTCATACCCTCTGGTCAAACTCGTAGGTATGACGGCCCAATAATCAAAGTTTCAAAGTGCTTACAAATCCTATTTATTTTATTATTGTTGTTCTTAAAGAATGGCATGCCAAAACAAAAATATCCATTTAAAAAAAAAAATACATGTACAGTACGACTATTATCGGTATGTAAAATATTGTATTTTAACAATACAGTACATGTAATTGACGTTTAAATGAACAGCAAAATAATAAAAGAACTTACTTTAAATATCTGCATGCAAAAACTTTAATAATAGTTATTTTGCTCAAAGCAAAGTTTAATTTGAACATTTGCGAAATACAATTTTCTGAATTCTGGCAGAATTATTGCAGCAGGTGTGTTTTGTAAATACATGTACATGTAAATGCATCATCCTTTTTTTATTTTTAGAAAAATTAAATCTTAAGTACCGGTAGTACGGTACCCACAATCAAATTTACTGGGTTCTGCTATTAATTTCAATAAATTATCTCGCATCTTTTTTTAACCTGATTTCTTAAAACCTGAACAGTATATTATTATTATACAGAATTCGCAGTCTAGCTGAAAGTCTTGTAATATGTACAAAAAACTTTCTCTCTGATATTTTACTTTTATCTGAAACTACCGTATAAAAAATCACTAAATACTAATCACTACCGGACTGTATAATAATATTATAAATTGTATTCAAGAAATAATGTTAAATTAATATCATTGTTTGTTTGTTTTAAAAAAAACTTTAATAATTATCCGAGTATGCTAATTTGGATATAAATCTAATTTAATACAGCTATGAGTTTTATTTCGTAACTAATTAAAATCATGCAAATGAAGTGGAAAGCCATCACACCAATTTCAATGACCTATATTAATGATGGTAGGGGAGAAGGAATGAGTTAGGAGGAATAGTCTTTATTTTTTTTTTAATCTCAATTTACGCACGGCGGTAATTAAATTTCGCAAATTCTGACGTCATTTTCATCGCGTTAACAAATTGAGAACCATTTTGCAAATCGTCTGTCAACACATTCTATCTTAGTTATACGCCTTAAATGTTTGTAAACAAATACGGTACGTCAGTAATCTATTTTCAACCATCGCGGAAACTCTTCACTTATAATTTTATACCAGTTCAATTACGATTTACGAGCATAATTAGCAAGGAGGTATATTGCGCAGACCCCACATAATTTCTCAATACGGCATTATGGTTTTCCCCCCGCGCCAATCTAATTAAACTATGTATCCTTTAATCAATTTGTCACCAGTGATTCCCATAATAAAAATTTTTCTCATCAGTACAGTCATTGCAACGTGATGTGCTGTAATTTTTATTCTATTATTATTAATTCAGCGTAGTTGTTTGGTAAATATCCGCCTTTGGTTAGTTCAATACTGATAACTATTTGACATTAAATAAGCGGAGATGTTCACTAGTCAATAGGATTTTTCTATAATATTATGATATACTGTATGTTGCATACCGGCACAGCAAATAAAAAAAAGAACACACCAAAGCGTTCCCTTCCCTCACTTCTATTGACTGAGATAAAAAGACATTGAATAGCGTCTAGACCGTAGTTTCAAAATTATTCCATCTGCAAAACCCCTACCATTTTGTTACAATATTATTATGCGTTTTTAAAACTCATGTGCTTCATTACTTTATTAATATAATAAGTTTTAGGACTGCATAATATAATACCGGTAAATTTATTCCTACATTGATATCAATTGAAATCGCGATTAAAATTTGAAGAAAAAGCATGAATCTGACAATTCCAGGAACTATAAAGTGGCTTAAAATTAGAAATACAACCGATTTAATAGTTTGGGATTATTTTATCTACTCATCCATCATGCATTATTTTATTATGCTTTAATAATACTATTAAACGCTTCAAAATTATATAATTTTTTCGACAAGTAAGAAAAATAATGGTCGAGATTTAAACATTAACTTACTGGTACTCGTAAAGTTTGCATTTTCCTAGACAAAATAAAATTCTAATACCTGAATAATAATAAAAAAAAATTACTTCCGCCTTGTCTAAGCGTAAATATAAAAATTACAAAAAGCTTGTTTAATACGCTTAACATTTTAATTTAAAACTGTCCACATTTTAATACCTTGAAAAAGTAACTAATGCACCAAAAGTGGACTTTTTCAAGCTGAAAACAATACATCACGTAAAAATGCACTTAACATTTTTTCATAACAAGTAGTTGTAGGAAAAAAAATACGTTATTTACGAGTTGTCATTGTTAAATATACAGTATTATGCAAATATGAAAACTTCAATATGCGTTTATTTGTTAGGGTATTGGTATGAGCCATCACATGACCTTCTCTCGTTAACTTCTCTGTCTGCCCCACAGCCTTGCAAAAGATGGAAAAAAGATGGAATGAACAGAAAAATCATCTTAAAACTCCAAAAACGTTCATTAAACTTTCAAAAACTTGTAACAAATAAATCCAGAAAAACTATTCTTAAACTCCAAAAAAATAATCATAATACGCTTTATTACCTGATAGAAGATTAGGCCAGATTTTTATAGCATCGATTAAATTTTGTGAGCTTGATCACGCAATTTTTTTCAGTAACAAAAAAAAAAAAATTAAGTTTAGCAAGCATTTATTGTAATTTTGCGAGTTGTGTATTCTCTATCTAAATTTAAACACGTTTTATTGCGCTTACTGAAAATTTTGCTACCTTGTACATTTGCTTTGCAAAAAAGATTGTATTAAAATCCCAATAAATTTTTATTTCCAATTTAAAACTCGTAAATTAAAACAAATTCGCTTTAAAGACGGCTTATTATTTTTAGTGAAGAACGATGCATTGTTTTCAGCGCTGGTTAACACTGACCGCAATATGCCGATAAACAGTATAATTATATTGTTGCTTACACGTGGGTGGCTCATACAAAGCTATCTTTACAATTAAAATCCTATTTGTTTGCTTTTTTTTCTAACTCTCGTAAATCGATCTACATTAAAGTAAAATAAAACGACAAACAATCAGTCGCAATGCAATGCCACTGTGTCCCCCACCGCCCACCAGGGAGGAGGACAATATAATATCCCGGGATGGATTTTCCATTAAATTTGGCTGCGGTCAATTTCCGAATTCGGACTACTACATTGGAAATAAAAATTAAAAACAAATCCATAAACAAGTGTTATAGATACATAAAGAAGATTATAAAAAGTTTTCAGGGAGGCTAACTTACGAATTAATAGGACAAGTTAACACCGCGTCGTCTGTTCGCATTTAACACCTAAATTGGTTCGAAGAAAACGTTCATTTTTCATTTAGAATTAGAATCAAATGATTTCTATGGAAAAAATCTCTCTTTTTTTTCAATTTTTTTTTTTTGGGTTAAAATTTACCATCATTCGATAACTAAAATTTTAAACTCTCAACTTTTAACCGACCTCTAAATTGTGCTTGAAGAAAAATGTAATTAACTTGTATGATTAGTGGTTTATTTAACCTTAAATAATTTTTTTTTTGTATCCCCTTCGTTTTCTCTTCTGTAAATTAATGTACTGTACAAAGAATGCTAAATATTTTTCAAACAAAAAATCAAATTTACCCGTGCAATAAAATTCCTCGTAAAATCACGTTTTTCGTTTTTGTTTATATGACAAACTTAGAAATAGGAGCAAGCGACTTCCGACAACGTCATTAGCGCTTACAGCCTGGTACATGCACCCATTTATGACAATTTTTCCAATTTATACTTCGCTCCACCTGATTTTATAGAAACGTTTCGCACGTCACTTGAAAATCTTATGAAAGCACCAAAGTTCAAAGTTTTTCACACCGTTAATCATAAATTAAGCAATGAATGCCAGAATGGCATATCATTAAAATGACGAGATCCCCTATAATGCTAATTTAATTTCATTTTTCAATTATAAAACTAGCTAACAACTAATAAACATTAACACACGCATCAATAAACTAAACAAAATGAAAATATCAAATCTGCAAATAATATTGTTTGAGCAGTAGAAATAAAATTCTAGTGAGCTTTAGTGCTAAAATAATTTTGAAAAAATAAAAAAAAAAAAATTAACGTCCCAATTAATTAAATGCAATTAAAGTCAATTCCAAAAATTTTTCAATTTTTCCAACAAATTATCTTTAAAATACTGTATTTTCAAGTGGTTATTCTTCGTACATTATAATGTAATTATTAACCGTAAACAAAAAAAAAAGTAGTAAATTGAACTGTTTTCGAATTACTATTTTTTTTATTATTTTGCAAATCAGATCCCGCTATGAGAATGATAAATAGATAAAAAGAAGAAACAGAGAGAGAGAGAGAGAGAGAGAGAGAGAAAAAAAGGGAGAATAATATGGTAGGAGACGCGATTGTTGTACCGGTATGTAAAAAGTTTAAAATTTGTTACAGTACTTTTTCTTCCCCTATCCAAGTAATATAAAGCGAAAGAGTAACTTCATCTTTTACCTTCTTTCAATCGCCGTATTAATAAAAAAATAATAATATAATAATAAAGAAAAAAGTTATCTCGAACTGAGCACGTGTGGCGTGACTCCACTTTAAATAACAGAAGAATAATAATAAAAAAATTTTATATAAAACACCTTCAAATTTAAGTGCATCGCCAAAAGAGTGTTCAACTTCTTATAAACAAAGTTTGATGAACAAGAGTAACGTGCGCACACTCACGTGTAATCGTGAAACGTTTTCAATACTTTCACCCACAAATCAATTTTCATCAACAAAACGTTGAAATTTGACTAACACGAAAAATTATTTTTTGTTATTATTATTATTTATTATTATGTTGCGCTTCACTTTCTTTTTACTCTCTTTTTTATCGTAAATTAATTTGATAATAAAATTGTTAAAAATTGTGACAGTTTTCGAAACGATTAATGTTTTAAAATACAGTGCGAATCTTATCAACCTTTTTGTTTAAAAACAATAATGGAAAATGATAAAAAGTGGTTTTACCCTTCACAAATTTTCCATATTATTTTACTGGCAAGAAAAATATAAAAGATAGGCAAAATTTTAGCATCGGTACATGTACAACACAATAATTATAGAAGTTATAAATTTTCACGTATTAAAATCAATTAACTGGGAAAAAATACCAGATTTTCTATTGAAATGTAAACTGTTATTCAAAATGATTTTAATTGGCGTAAATTTGCTTTCATTTAAATTTCTTAAAAAAATGTTTCTGCTTCCTCACTTCAAGTCTACATTTAAAAAATTAAATTATTAATTTAATTTTAACGTGATGATACACATTAAATCTTATCTGTGCTAATCAAATGATAACAAAAAGGTGAGGTCTGGTCGGTTTTTAGTTTAAAAAGTGAGCCAATTTTCACAAAATTAATCTTGCTAATTGAACTGGTTTGGCGCGAACTGTATCGAAATGTTCTAAGTTGTTTTGTGTTGAAGCAATAAATGAGCACCTAAAGAATAAGTAGGCAAATGGCCCAGGCAGGTAAAGGTCCAGACAAACCCACCCAAACAAGGTGGTGGTGGTAACGATATGGCGCAACTTATTTATCAAGGTCACTTTGAATACGCGACTGCTGCTTCACATATGACACAGGTGGGTAACATGCTTGTTTTTCACTCAATTTTATAAACACCTGTAGTAAATTATCTTGGCTGGACCCTTTTTTTCTCTCTCTCTCTCTCATTGGTTTTTTCCTCCATGCAAAAAAAATATATACAATACATGTATAATAATAAATAAAAATAAAAATGCACCCAATAATAATATACAAATGTATCAGATGTTAATACCTGCGCGAGTGTAAACAGTGACAAATGACGGTGGTGATGAAAGGAACCACAGGAACTCGCATTCCTCTTTTAATTCACCGTTAAAAAAATATGAAAACGAGTTTTGTCACCTGCACAATTCCGACGGTTAATTAAAGCGAAAAGATGCTATAAATCTCATAACGGCACAGACGATGATGACGTCATTAAGTTCAATGCCAAAGCCATAGAAATGTTTTTTTTTTATAGATGATCTCAAATTGTGAAACACTTTTTTTTAAACTCATTTGACCCTTTCTTTCTTTTTTTTTATTTTTTATTTTTTTTCCTCCTCGCTTTATTTATCTCTATTGAATTTGCATCTGCGAACAATAAACGAGCAACATCAACAAAAATTGTCAAAATGTCAACTTTCGTTTTAAGTATCAACGAACGTGTGTTGCTTAGCGCACGTGCATATATTTACCCTGGAAAGAACCAATCGCCGAGATAGTTTCTACATGTAGAGTACATTTTCCTCCAACACTTGACACACATTCGATCATTAACCACCACATACAACTTTCGATTTATTTAATTAACCCCTAGTGATTTATGACACTACATGTATTTGCAAAAGATATTAAAAGCAAGCTTAAATCTAAACGTAATACCGGTATTTAAAAAAAAAATTATTACATTTTGTTATAATAAGAGTACGTAAATAACACGATCGTCTCATTGTTGTTATTTCAATATTATTTGTTTATCAAAATAGCCTGCACTATAAAATTATATACTGTATAAATAAAAACAGCCGGAAGTAAGTTTCTAAATTCCAACTTAAAATACTGTATTTCCAAAGTAATTTCGATTTACATGTAGGCCTACGTGGACGAAACAAAAATTTTGTATGTCCAATAAAATAATATAACTTCTAAATAATATTACATCATCAAATTTTACAAGATGTGAAGTTTATCATTGGGTGAATAGGAATCTTTTAAGTTTAATCATAATGTAATGGTACTGCTGCACTTTACTCGAAATATTAACAGACTTTGGAATTACCACATCCTATTATAAAATAATTTTTCCGATCTCTTCTCATTCGAAATCTTCATAGAAAAGATGAGTCACGATATTTACAGTAGTATCAGCTGTTAAGAACTGTATTTTTTTTTTTCTTAATAAAATATTCAAAATGTCGCCGTTAAGTTTTCCACCGAATACATTGCGAGAATCTTTAATATACGCTGCATGCTTACGTTAAATCCACATTTTAATTATGATTATACGTCTTACTAACCGATTATTACGTAACACTTTCTTAATAAAAGTTTACTCGAGAGTCATTTCTTATGAGGAAAACTCGATCGACCTTCACTTTGACGTTTAGTTCAATATAATATTTGTGAAAAACACCAACATTACCTGCAATAAAGTGGCTTCTTGTCGCTTTCAATGAAAGTTAATAAAGTTAAAAATAAAAAAAAATAACAAACAAATAAATATAAATAAATAAAAGCAACGTTGCTAATATTTGTTTAAACGTTTTCACAGTTATTTCACCTGATCAAAAGTAATAAGTAGATATTTTGAATCAAGCAGTTGAGCGGATTATGCGATTCCAAGGTTATATTTCTCACTGATGGCATTGACCCACACAATGTAGGCTCGCGCACATAACCTAACACCACTTTGAGCACGCAATACAAACTCAAAGTTTAGTAAATAAAAAATGGTAATCTATTGTTTTTTTCCAAATACTCATGTATTTACTAGAATTTAGTCAAGATACCACCCTATTCTAGAAATTTGAATAAATTCGTCGACATACCTCCATACGAAATGATATTAAAATCTTTTAAAAGGCTTAGAAAAAAAAAATGTATGTATATTTTTTTTTTAACTTTAATTAATTTGAAAAATATGATCTTCTATTATATTACGCGTACGAATTGACTGTAGTAGTCGAAGCATATTTTTTTTATTCTTTATTCTTTGTAATAGATAATCTAATGTTGAGGGGTAGATAGAGGGTTATTAGATCTGCGGGGCATTGTGATAAGGATAACCATAACACACTGATTATAGCGGTGGAGTGAAATGAGAGTAGCTTTTAAACAGGGAATTCAAATCCAAAATGATTCTCGATTTCACGCATTTATTTATCAGTTAAAAGAAAAAGAAAAGAAAGAAGAAGAAAAAAAACGAATTCCCCGAGTCTACGAACTTGGTGAACTTCAATTAACCTTAAGTACATGAAGGTGTATTGCTCAGAGGGTTATCAGCAGGAGTAAAACATGAAACCCAAAGGCTTCCGCTTGTTGCGTTCACAACTTCAGAGAGAATGAATTAGTGAAGCACAATATTAAGTGCCAACACGCAGCAAGTCAAGTGAACGAGAGTATAACCGGGCCAATAATAATAATTATTCTCACCACACAAACCACGGCGGACCACGGCGCGCCACAACATAACCTACCTACAAATCCCTTTCTCCCTCAACAATAATTAATAAAAACCATAAGTTCCTTCAACCCAAATTCGAAATTTGAAAAGCTAAAACATTAATTTTTTAAATATTTGTAGTAAACTAAATAAAAAAGGAAAAGAAATTCTACATTTATTTTTTTAATTGCAGTTTTTTTTTTGCAGTTAAATTTCGTTTAAACACCTACGTTAAAAAAATATAAGATTTTCACGGTATAGCAGGGTTTTATTATTCTCAATACATTATTCCAATGTCATTCCGACCATATAGCACCGGCAATGGGATAGACTAGCATTACGGCGTCTAATTGGGATGTGTCGTGTAAACGTTTTGATTAAATATAAAAATTATTAATTCCTAGTAAAAGTTTCATGGTCAACGTTGGTCAATAGTTCTAAGACGATTGTGGAGCTTCTCGGAAGACTTAACAGCTGATAGATTTTAAGAATCGAATTCATCAAACACATAAAATTTAAATCAGCGTTTCCCTGTACACGGGATAGATTCTAGTCTGGTGCCAACTGACACCGTCATCGACGAGGTAAAAAAAAAATCCCCAAGACGAGAAAAATAAAAAAATAAATCTATAAGAGGTAATTTAACGAGAAAGCAACTTTAGATAAAGGGGAAATATAAAAATTAAAATGAATAGCGTATAAACAACTATTGAGAATAAGTGTGCGCAAGAAGATGAAGATGAACAAATCAGATTCAATGTAAATTGTGCCTTACCTTTTAAATTAAATTGTCAATTTTCCTTTTCGTATTTTTACTTTTTCTCTTTTTTCTGAATTTGGAACAAGCGCGAAGGAAAGATGAGGAGTGGTCAGCGTCGTTTCTTAAAAATCTTCAACCAAAATGGGCATATTAATCCTCCTTTCCAAATCTCAAATTACCGAAAATTTGTCGCACAAAACAAACACACCTAAAATAAACAATAAATTTTATTTAGTAATCTTACTAGAAAAATCTAACACCTCAACCAGCATCAGCTATTCAGTTTTTAGAATATTTTTATATTTTGTGTTGGGAGTTAATTACTTTTCAGAAAATAAAAACAGATTACTTCGTCTAAACTTTGTAAAATTAGTCATTAATAAAATAATTTTTGAAATACAAAATTAATACCGGTATGATAAAAAATAAAGTTAATTCGCGCTGCTTATAATAATTAATTTTTCTTCTTAAAAATTTATTAATATGCAATAATAAAAATAAAAAAAGATGAATTTTACACATAATATTTTTTAATTAAAATGTTTTTATGCACAATATTATCACGCAATTATACAAAATCTTATTGCAATCTGCGAGTATTATTTTGAATAATAATAAAAAGTTGTTTACAATATTATTTACACTTCGCGCTTTTTATCAAGTAGAGTAACATTTTGTTTCTACCAGATTTCTTATGATTAATCAACTTAATACGAGATTTTACTAAAAGAAACCAAATCTTATCAAACACAATTTTCCAACTTAATTTCTGGAATTAAAACTTAAATGACGTATCAAAAAAATTTATATTTATTTCTTTATTTTATGTTATTGCGAGTATTGAGGAGACCCAATGCGCATGTTGATAAATTCGATATAAATAAGTCTGTTTTTTCTCTTAATCTCTTTTTGGTAGCAACAACAAAGTCAATAGGTGGTACTGTAACAAAATTTAGGAGTTGACAAAGTCCAACCACAAATTTTGTGCACTTGGCGGTTAAATATTTTTACGTTTAGTTCTCCAAAATCCCCTATTTAGATTAAACAAAATTCAAGTCGCGATTTACGCGGTATTTTCCAAGAACGCATCCTGCGCGAAAACCGAGGGATTAGTGTATATTTTAGCGCACTCAATAGAATGATGTAATTTAAACAATGGAAATGATTTAACTTGTACATAAATTCCATCAATTTTTCGCCTGCTGGTTAAGCGTGTGATACATTAGCTAGGTTTACCATTTCATCAAGTTTATTCAAAATAAAATAACAGCAATAGCATAAATAAAATAATTCACAGGTTAAAAATGTCTTCTCTTCTCTAAATGTTATGCAAAAAAAAAAATCTTTAACATTTCAAAGCGTGGAAAATATTTTTTTGAAAAAAAAAAGTATTTATTTTTTGCCAGTTTCTAAACGTTACGAAAACGCAAATGAAGGGTCGAATGGACTTAAGCAAATATGCGCACACGTCTGCTCAAGAATAAGCAATTCGCGATTACGAATTAAAAAAGTAAAATGTAGTAAAAAAAAAATCTTTAACTTCTATTCGAATTATTTTTTCTTTTTATATAAACACATATTTCGACCCCCTTAGTTTATTACCCTTTCACCCGACGCCTATTAAATCAATTGTAGAAAAACGAAAAAGCGAGGACAGGAGAAAATTACTAATAATTATTCAGCATACCCTGCAACCCCCTACTAACCACCTCAACTTTTACTGTTACCTGTTCATATTTCTAGATATTTTATATCGAAAATTTTTTTTTTTTCTTCTGTTTTATTCATTTTCTTTACTCCCCCTTCTCCCCTACTTGCCTTCTCTCGTTTACCAGACCCAACCCTTTCTGTTTGTGCACTGGCTAAGAAAAAGACGACGTTGACAGGTCTTTATTTTTCAACACCCATCCACCCACTGTGTAATCACCTTACATAACAAATGTGACAACAACCACCTCTTTCTCATTCCTTCTCCATCGCAAAACTCTTTCTAAGCCTATACATAAGAAAAACGCTTCAAAAGTCCGAATTGAAAACGCTCACGTATAATAATATAAGCAACGAGAAGCTGCTACAACCACCAAACAGTATAGTAAAATACTTTATTAGTTGACACTGAGAAAATTAAACTTAAATACGAGATGGAGAAAGAAGAAGCAGAAAGAAAAAAAGAAAAGAAAAAAATGCGAGGATTTAGTATAGTTTATTTATGTTGCAAGTTATTTTTTTAATTGTTGACATTCTCATATATCCGAATTTAAATTTATATTTAAAAATAAATATGCGTGTATTTATATATAGATAACTTTAAATTTATTTGAGCGAATGCTATGAATATACATAAATTGTCATTTTTTTTTAATGGTAAATGCGAAACTCGAATTCTAAATGTATGGAAAACTAAGGTTCACGAGAAATTAATTTTAATAAAAAATAAAGTTGGTTTGAAAAAAAAAAAAGTTAGTTTTAATAGATTTTAATAAAGTCCATTTACCTTTTAATATATTATTAATAATTCTATGTTTTTGAATTTTTTTTATCGTGTGGTTCTCAACCGAGAATCAGCGGGCCATTTATGTTTCACAAACAGGATTTAGTTTTATTTTTCTCAATGTTTTGTTTTTTTACTTTAAAATATTTTTTTTTCATTTATTATTTTTATTTAAACAATGCGATGCATTTAAAACTTTATGAAAATTTATAATGCGCGAGTTGTAAATGCACTTCAATGATGAGTTCCGCTTGCATTATAATTTTGGTTTCTAATAATTACTTGTCATTATGTATTATCCCAATTATAATAGCCTTAAGGTACCTTCATAAAAGTAAGTAATTGATCGCGAGACACTTTAAAAAAAACAAGGTACTTAAAAAAAATTGATAATTTCGCATCAACATAATTTTGGTCTAATTTAATGTAGAAAACTAGATAATTAAAAACCTCCAATTAAACAACTTTTAAAAAAAAAAAAAAAAAAAAAAAAAAAAAACCAACCGCGAGTAAACAACTAACAGCAATAAAAAAGGGAAAACTTTTTTTTATAGGTTTACACACAGTTTAATTAAAATTTTCATCGAAAATAAATTAAATAAAATATTTAAAGAAAAAAATTATGTACCGTACTCGGAGTATTAAAATGTTGAACAATTAGCTGAAACTAAAGTTCTACGTTAAAATCTAGTAAGCAATTTATAACTAAAAAATTTAAATTGTTAATTTAAAATTTGCTATTGGAATTTCTAGTCTTCTAATGCAATGTGCAGACAGTCACCTTCTCTGTTATCCTCATTTTCACCTTTCTCACCTAAGCATATTTGGCCACCCTCTTTTTTCTTTTAAGGTGTGGCATTACCTTTCTTTTAAAATACATGTAGTTGAAATAAATACTCACTGCCAAGACCAAAAAAAAAAAAAAAATAAGGTATTCTCCCCACCACCCTCCTTAAACAAAAAAAAAAAAAATTTTTTTTACATCTCAATATTTATTGATTTATATTGTAAAAAAATCATTGTAATCTTTAAAAAAATTAATATGCTGATTATATCAGTTCAATGTTTTACAAAATACATGTAAAATTAAAATTAGCATTATTCCGTACTAATAGTAAATAAAAGCACCGTAAACCTTCGCTGAGCTTTTGAAACTAAACGGACGATATCAAAAAAACGTTTTGAAATAAAATCAAACCCAAATCCACGGGAAACCTCAACCCAATATTTGCGCGAGACTTTCGTTTTAAAAAAAAAACTTTCGAAAAGAAATCGCCTTACCTTTAACCTACCAATTATTCACAAAAGAAAAGACAAATAAAAACAGATAAAATACAGTATCCAAAAAAAGCCATGTATAATAATATTAAATACTAAAGTGATAAAAAGACCTATTAACAGATAAGTCCTGTAGCTTTAAAAAGATTAGCTGCGGTCAGAGATTTAAGCGGCTAATATTATCCCTATCCACAAGTTTGAACATGTTGAAAAAGTCATTGAAACTGAATGTGATCAATGAAAAAAAAAATGTTCATTACGTAACAATGATTGTGGGTCAACCAATACGGATCTGCAGGTAAATACGATATGTGAATGAGTGAGTCAGGTGTACGTACACAGTGACGTGATGACAAGCTGAACAGGGCATCCACCCTTGCTACTTTTGCTGGGCCAGTCTGTCCCACCTGTAAGCTATCTCCTTTTGCAATGCTAATCCCCCCTGTGTCAACCACAACGTCTCTCGTACGTTAAGACGGATACGAAAATGATGTCGGCAAATAAAACGCTGACCTAAATATTAGAGTGAGAACGTCATTAAGGTGAATGTGATAACCGCGCACCTATTAGAAGCAAAAATCGATGTTAAATTTAATGATTTATCAAGCTTATTATCATCGAACGTATGCCGATTGCATCATATGTTGTCAGTCAAATGACGCACGTGACAATTTTATTCACTGCTATTATTAATACCTGTAAAATTTATTTACTCTCAATTTAAGTTCTATCACCCTAATCGCTTCTTTTTTTATTTAGTAACGTCATGAAATACCTCAGATATTTATATTGTTTACGTTTTTTTCCTCTTCCTCATTTTCCACATTTAACTAAATCATCAATTTTTTTAAAATAAAAAAAAAATAATAAATAAAAGTACTGATACATTAGTATTCAGAAAAATATTTGGTAATACCTGTTATATAAAATGTATTAGTAAATAAAATTACACAAAATATTATATTACTCGGTACCAACTCCTAAATTAGTTATAAAATTATTAGTTGTTAAATGATTGCCAAAATATTAAATCTATCAACAACAGTCTACATGTTACTTCAGGTTTGAATTAATTACTTAACAGAATTTTTCCTTTAAAAAAAATCGCTTGTATTAAACAGTTTAATAATACTACCGGTAGTATAGTTATTGTGTCATCCTGATCACCTTAGCTCGGATTTATAAAAACTGCAAGCCTTGAAAAGCCAATATGTTGGCCCTGTGGTTAAGGTTGATTAGGCGGGTTGAGTAAC
Source organism: Polydesmus complanatus (assembly GCA_034692225.1). Lineage (NCBI taxonomy): Eukaryota > Metazoa > Arthropoda > Diplopoda > Polydesmida > Polydesmidae > Polydesmus > Polydesmus complanatus. Next base: position 9,052 of record JAQGAZ010000587.1, on the reverse strand, counting down.
TGGTCGAGTCGGCGATCAAATTAAACAAAGTTACGATGATGACCCCGAAGAAACTTTCCCATTTCAACTTACAGTATAAAATGTGACAAAGAATGTAGAATGCCCCTTCTCGAACAGCTACTCGGCCCATCTAAACCAACCATTGGACCCATAAAGTGGTGGGAATCAGTTGAGCACCCAACTCAATATTAATCAAACTAAGAACTTCAATGAGATATGACCGAATTAACTAATATTCAAAATTTACAAAAATCATAAATGCGATAAACTATACTGTAGAACAATATTAATCTTCAAATTCCTTTAAAATATTCAGTTTATCACCGAGTGCATGTTCATATCCCAAAAAGTATGTATTAAAATACTAAAAGACCAAAAAAAAAATTCATTTATCTGAATTGATTCGTTAAAAAAATATGCATAAATTTGAATGATTATTTTATGATCATTAAAATCTCAATAAAAGTTATTATAAATAATTTATTTTCTAATAACAATGATGATCTTTCAAGATTCAAAATGAAAAATAATTAAAAAAAAAAAAAAAAGAATGCTTTGAATCAAATAGATCCTATTGTACTCGTGCAACCTGCAGGTTTAGTTCCTTACAGAACCTAAAACGCCGAAGTCGGTTAATTGTAATAAAAATAATGTCAGTAAGATAAATAAAAGAAAAATAACTTTTTCCAACGTTTTTGTATTGGAAAAGAAGTGGAAATGTAAAAGTTGTTGTTTTATATGTTCTTTGGGTCAAAGGTAAAAGAGTCTTAAAACATGGAACTGTTAGATTTTACGTCTGGACAGGGAAACGTCCGGTTGTAAAAGTGGACGGTAGAATCATGAGTAGAAGAAAAAAAAAAGCCTTATTAGAAAGAAGTAGGTCGTAGGGTCCCTCACTCACATAAATACTGCACACATAAGTTTGTGTGACGTCGAATTTTATAGTAGCTAATAAAAGCTAGCAAATAATTTCAATCAAACGCAGCAGAGGATTTTTCAATTTCAGCTTACAACAAACTTTTATTTTTTGATTGTAATCGCCGCCATTATACTTTATCAATATAAACTGTCCAAACCGGAAGTGACCTATCCTTCACGTATATAATGTGTTCCACCGGCGTTAACATTGTGTTAAGGCGTTGTTGTTGCTGCTGTCGTGAAGAAAGTGAGAGTTACGATAGTTTTTATTGAGTGATATATAGAACGAGAGTGATGGAGAAGAAAAAGTAGAATCATAAACGAAAAGCTTTGCTCTTTTCTTTTTTTTTTTTTTCTTCTTCTTCTTCTTCCCTTCTTATACTGTATATTTTTTTTTTTCTTCCTTCCTTTTTTGAGCCTTCTCTCGAGATGAAAAGATTTTTACTCCAGTCCTTTCTTTACCGTTTATATGTACCGGGCAGTATAATCTTAAGGATTTTTATGGGAAAACATTAAAAACAAACTTGAGCGTTAAGTAAAGATTGTTGCTGCTGCTGTTCTCACTGTTGTTGTTTTGTATTTGATACACCTCAGGTAAAGAGAAGGAGAAAAAAAAAAATACCGGTAATAAGAAAACGAGAGTGATTAGAGAAAGTTAAAAATGAAGTTGGGGGGAAGTAAAAAAAAAATCTCGTCCGACTTCGAATGCCAATCTTTTTTTTTTTCTCCCTCTTCATCTCTTCCTTTTTACCTGACTTTCAATACGATTTCTTCAAAAACCACGCCTATGAACGAAATAAATGAGAAATAGGCGGAACTCAGTGTCAAATGACCCCACTAAAACTCGGTGAAAAGTGAGGAAGACCAAAAAAAAAATAGCCATTTACAAATAAAGTTTCATACACTTTACTAGTTTTCAAAATACTGTATCGCGCTTTTACTCAGTTCATAGTTGTTGTACCCCCCCCCCCCCCCTCCCCTACTCACTAATTTTGGAAATAAAAAAAAATGGTTTTAAAAAATAAAAAATATTTCTCATTTGTCTTAAATACTCGCAGCTTTAAAAAACGAATAAGAATTAATTTAAAAAAAAATGATTAAAACACATTGCTTAATTTTGATAAAAAAAATTTTAAAAGCAAACATAAGTAGGCTACTGTACATCAAAACGTCAGTACAGTACAATTAATTTTGTAAAGTTATTTTTAAAAATTTGGTTGTTTTCAGATTGATGAACTTATGCTCTTTGAATCAAAAATGTTGTTAAAGTTACAACCTCTATTACGTTGTATTCCTACTGCAGAAATTGATTTAGCCTACACGAAAACCCATTCTCCAGCAGAACTTTCCAAAATGTTCGTTACGCACGCACGTTGAATTTCGTACTAATAAAGTTCGTTCTACCCACGTTTTTCTGCATTTAACGAATTTCACTTTCTCTTAATTGATTCGATGAATGAAAAAATTAATTCTCATTTGACTACGACAGTTCTACGTTAATTGATGCTCTGGATACCGTAGCTTTACGTCGGTGACGTCATGCTTGCGCAGTTCACAGCGTGACAGCTAACTTCACATCCTGTTCATTATCTATTTTTTTTTCTTTCCTTATATTATATTATAAAATAAAATATAAAAAAAAAATTAATGAGTTTTTACAAATAAAAAAAATTAAATTTCCTGTAACTAGAGATGATAAAGAAGATGGCGTAACTAGGAATTGCAATACTGTACTGTATTTATAATTAGCTCAGTCGCCATTAGTAAAATATTTTTAAAAAAATGTTTTCTTTTAAAATAAAAATCAAAATTAATTTGAATTTTAATACCGTACTTTGAAAAATCTACTTTTTTGCGTGAAAATTATAAGGCCAAAGCGTCTGATTTTTGATGAAGCTTAATTTTGTTGAGGAAAACGCATTAAAATGGAGTTTAAAAATGTAACTTTTTTATGTCTTTCAAATTAAATTATTTTACCTCTGGCTTATATTAAGTCAACACGCTCATTCCCAATATCTATCCTAATAGATAGCTAGGTATTGTTAAGTCCTGCTATACCACAATTGACGTCAAACTGTGACGGATTTCGCGTCCGCTCATGAACATTAACCCGACAAAGTAAAAGTAAAGAAAATTTGAAAAAACCGAACAGGTAAGAGACATGAAAAAGTAAACACTGATTCATGCTAAAAATACACCGTCAAGTTGACAAAAAAAAAAAAAAAATAGATACACAAACATCGAAAAAAAAAATAATTTCTGGAATTAGAATCGAAATATTTAAGATAACAATGCGTAAAAGATAACGAGTGACGCCTGGTTGACTTTCATTAATAAAAAAGAAAATGAAAAAAAAAAACTTACTCTGTCAAAATTCTGTGAATAGCGAATTTAAAGAAAGATAACATAGCAGTAATATCGTATCGAGTAAATAATATTAAATTTACTTAAATGATTTTTTGTGATGTAAACTGAGTGAATCGAGCGAGATATTTATTTCAATTACCAAATGGTGACAATTTCAAATGACAAAAAAAAAAATAATAAAAAAAATAAACGTTTTAGAATGTAGCGCACAATTGCATTACGAGATAATTGTGGGCGGGTTTATTCTAAAACTCGATAGAGATAGGTTTATTTGTAGTGGAATTTAGGCAATCGAGACACAATGAGATGAAATTAGCATTTTACCACACTTTCATTCACTTTTTAAAACATTTCGATTTCATCCAAAATAATTTTTTTATTAAAAAATCGCTAAAATAAATTAAAAAAAAAAAAAAATAGCAAAATACCGCAATTACTTTATTTACGCACAATTTTTTCTAGAATGAAATCACTTTCCCTATACTGTATTAATAATATTATAGTTCGTTTTATCTCATTTAAGCAAATAGTAAACGAAATGAACTGAAAAACCGTGAAATTGAACAACCGCCAGGCAAAGGCGGATGTGAAAATTCCAAACTTAAATCAAAGTGTTGATTACTCTAAGAAAAATTTGCTGTGCGTTACATTCGGTAAACATACAGTACAGTAATATTATTATAATACATATAGTTCCGAATTTTAATCAGTTTTGGCATTTAATAATTAACGAGCACGATCCCGTACTCCATTCAGGGCCGTTTATTTCTTACAGTACATGTATTGAGACCCCGACGCAATTAAATTAAAGTTGCGCAAAAATCTCTAAGAGTGAAAAACCCCTCCCCCGAGTTGCACCTGGCTATTTATTCATTTTGGATCATTGTCACACGTAGTTCCCTTCAGTTGTTTTGAGTACATGCCGAACCTTAGGCCTATGTGCCAATATTTTGGTCTATGCCTAAATAAAAGTATAAGCTATCTGGGTCGAAAAATGCCGGATTATCATATTTTGTAGTGTGATATAAACGCCAAATATTTTTTTTTTTTAAATTGTTGTATAATTGTTTTTGTTCTATAAAATGCTTAAATAAATCAAACCGCACCATATTAGCCGTTTTATTCCGTTTAACTGTTTGTTTGACGCTTTTATTTTTCCTTTACGGACCTTAGCGCTTATTTATTTAACACATAAGAGAGTTTTATCACCATATACGCGGAACGCTTAATATACATGTAGCCCTACCCAATGATATTTGCTGTCCCGCTATTTTTTTTTTTTTTTTTATTTGAAAGCTGTCCCCGTGGGAGAAATGAGTTTACAATAAGTTTACAATAAAGTTTTCTTTTGAATTACTGTACTTTTAAAGTTTAATAAAGATGAGAATTTTTAAAATAAGAGTTCCGAATTTCGAGAAGCGAGCATTGAACGCGTGCATTAACTTTAGAAATCGTTAATGATGCAAATCCAAGGCAATTTTTCATCAACTTTTCAAATACATTTTCTATTTAAAAATAGTATTTAATAAACAATTAACGTTCGTGCTTGTTTATACAAACGCTATTTAAATAGTGGTTATCGTTAAATAGCGTTAATCCTATCATTCATTACTTAGTGAATTAACGTTTATCTTAACCACCTACGCTCGGTCAATAAAAATCATTTTAAAATCAAATCTCGTGAAATAATACCCGCGCGTCATTTAACGTCAATATTTACGCTAATATATCAAATAAATACAGTAAATCACAATTACATGTCTTAAAAAACGGCACGAAAGTTACTTAAAAATTGCGTGAGATGGTCAAACAAACATATCACATCGTTTTTGTTTCGAGAGAAAATAAACTGACGAAAGAAACTCGGAAAATTCAACACGTTGCAAATAGGAAATAATAATTTAAAAAAATTAATTCCAGTAATAATAACAACAACAACAAAAAATCATTTTTTTCCCCCTTCCGGTTGGCATCGTTCTGCCGATTCGCTGCTTAATTTGCCAAACGTAGAGTTTGTAAACAGGAATTAGTTTTCATTGTTGACGTCACATATCAACATGGGTGTAACGATCTAATATCGATACCCATTGGTCCTACGTCACATCTAGGGTTCGCGAAGCTTGCGTAAACAAGTATACGTCATAAATTCATCCGAAATAAATGACGATGAAGAAGGCTAGACAACTGTTTTCCCGCACTTTCCTGACGTCATCACCCATCCTCTAAACTCGCTCACTGTGTCAATGAAGTTTGTGGACTCGATCGTAAAGTCACTAAGCTTTTATCTTGTTGTTTAAAATTACTGCTTAAAGAGTTATAATTTATTGATTAATTTTTTTTTTTTTAAATAATTTTTACTGGCGTCACAAAAACATAGTTCATTTTTAATTTTAACATTTTGTAAATAGCAAACTTAAGTCTTCTACCGCCAAAAAAAAAAAAAATCATACCTATAATATAATACTGTAAATCATGATTCAAATTATCGCTTATAAAATAAATAATGCAAAGAAATATATAATCAATGTCATTTACCAGAATAAATGATTGCGTTTTTAACTGCGCATCCCTTATTAATTCGCAGCACTGGGTTATTAAATCGTAAATTAATTAATAGTGCGGTGTAGTTAATCGATAGTTATAATTCTCTGCGCGATCGAAAATTGCTGAGCAAAAACAGAAAAGTAGCATTTTATTAAAAAATATTTTCGAGTTTTAATACTAAATAGAACAAATTCGTTGTCAAATAAAATTCCTAAAAAAAATATTATGGAGGCCGTGTTTTCTCGCACAGACTTTAATGCTTCCACAAATATCATAAATTTCAGGTTGGCACCTTTTAAAATGGGGACAATCATAAATTACCATCAAATATTTTTTTTTATTTCTCGATTTTAACTCGTTTAATTTTTTTTTTATATTTACGTATATATTTAATTTCAACTTGGGGAAAAATATATGTTCGTGATGTTTAAAATAAAATGAAGGATAATCACGCAGTAATGTAATTTATTGCACGATCTACTATCAATTATAAGCAATTTCAAACGTACGACACGGACAGTGATGTCCGATACCCACAAAACATGGAAATTGACTACTAGTGTACCAGGTATATGACAAATAAGTCTTTCTCACGCTCGCATAAACGTTGTGTACAAATTGCTTAGGTAGTAGGATTGGTTTGAATAAATAATTGCAGTAGAAAACGATTTCGGTGGTTTTTAGAAGGGGGGAAAAAATCAACTAAAGGTGGTAAAGTAATATAGATACTGCAGCTAAATATTTAAAAAAAAATAATGCGATCCGATGTTACCGAATCAAATTTATAATATTTACAAATATACATTTCTCTTAACATAATAGTAAAGCAGATTGTAATAAGCAAAAAAAAAAAAAGTGACTTGTTTGACCGGTTTTAAAGTGCACTAAGTTTAATTAATATTTCGTTTTATTCGAACTTGATGTAAAAAAAAAGTTGCAAAATTGAATATAGTTTATCCGAAACGTGATTCAAAACAATTATTTATTATTAATATTACATGTTGTAATATTAACAACTTTAAACGTTGTGTGTGCAGATTTTTGCAAACGTGACAAATTTCAATGTTAAATGAAGTTTATTCGCGTAAAAAAAAAATTATCAATAAAAGTTCAACGTTCAAAATAATATGGCGTCAAAATATTAAAAAATCCACTTAAGACTGGCAAATCTTAAGAAGTGATGAATTGTAGTTCCGGAGTTGATGTTTTCTACACTCGTCATGGCTACGTCAACTTTTCATAAATAATTGTGTCAAAATGTGAGTGGCGGATGTCGCCGGCCGACATTGTACTTCGCTTCACTTTCAAAAACTTCAAATCTTTCTATGCGGTAGGCTATCACTGCTACTGTACTCGTATATTGCCTCGGTCAGCCAGGCGGCTATTACAATCGACTGTGGGAAGTCTACTTGCATGAAAAGAAGAACAAAAAAAAAAAAAAGTGTTTAAAAAAGAAGCCGTCAAATTAACTAGATTAAGTTTAACAAATGCCCCCGCGTTTTGACACAAATTAAACGAAATTCCCGAGCAACGGCACCTATTCATTAAATTATTTCAACTTTCTTCATTTGTGAAAAACCGGGGAAAACTGGACACGACAACTTTCAGCTGACCCCAACAGTGTAACTTTCAGCAGAAATGCATGCATGCCTCGCATTCTTCTCCAGTTTATTTTACTTTTACTCTATGCCTAATCCTTAATTTTATAATTTTTATTAACTAATGCATCGTATCCATTTACTATGTTTCGAAACGTCTTCCAAAAAAAAAAAAATTACTTAATAACTAAACCGTGTTAAACCGATTCCGTACAGTGTGCGGAAGCTCGGCTTCGACTGCCGAAAACGTGAAAAAAACACAAACATTTAACGATATCAATAAAGAATCAAAACGAATCTACACCCGCGAAATGATTCTTCAAACAAATTAATTTTTTTCCCTCCTCAATTTTTTTTTTTTTTTTATGATCATTAACAACAACCCTTTCTTTATTTTCATGAAAAAACTAAAGGTTTACGAAGAAGTACTCTTTATTACATTATATTATCACTACTCCACATATTTCTTATAACTTAATTGTAGAGTGAGAGGTACACAATCGAATTCCCATACTTTCTCATTACCGCCACCTCCACTCACTTTGATCCCTGTCCCTCTCCCCCCCGCAATCATCATCGCAGACGCCTCAACGTTTGAGAGAAAGAGAGAGCGAGAGAGAAAATATTTTGATATGATGTAGTTATGTCTTTTACCAAATAATTGATCCTGCCCATTCAGCTGTACAACTTTTTATCAGCGTCTTTCTCGCTCGCTCTTTTTTTTTTTTTTTTCTTCTTCTCCTCTTCCACCCACCCATTACACTACATTAGATTCGAGCAGAGCTCAGCACTCACTCGCGCAGGATTCGACCCTTTACCGGTACTTGAGAATTCAAATCGATACGTTCTCCGAATTGCCTTGCCAGCCTCTGCCTACCGTCTCAGCCGCCGCCTCATACAGACTCACTCGCGGCCGTCATAAAAAAATCTACTGAGTGAAAAGCCTATCGTTTACATTTATCATCTAATAACTGAATTCTCTGCACTGCTTTTTTTTGGTAAACGCCTTACACTTTTCTATATACGTATAACACAATCATATTATGGTCTTTTCATATTTTAAAAGTTGGTAGATTCACTTGCGTTTTAGTCACGAAACTTTTGCCGTGCTAACTTCGTACAAAATGCGGCAGCAAAAGTTTGAGCAAGTTTCTTACGAGATATAATCATCGAATTTAGTTTTTTTTTTTAAATTAACACAAATTTAAACCTTTTTTTTATACATGAATAAAACGTGGTACAAACAAATCCTGAAATTTCTGTAAATTATTAGTCTCGAAAATACTGTTTGATGTAAAATGTATACTGGGCCCATGATACTGGAATTTTTTTTAAAAAAAATTTACATTTTAGTAAAATTAATTAGAGAAAAACCAAAAAATTTGGCTGTGCCGAAAATTCGTACTATTTACGTTCATTCTACCGGCTTTTCATGTTATTGTTTAAAAATTAATAGAGTGACGTTAATTTACGCACTCTATTAACCTACTTAAATTTTTTAAAATAATTGAAATTTAAATGTTAATATTCCCATTTTATTTAAATTTTTATCTAAAAAAAACAACAAACTGCACGAAATTTGTTTTTAAAAAAAATCTAAATAATATTTTTAAAAGGATTTCGAA
>JAQGAZ010000586.1:0-53408 GCA_034692225.1 Polydesmus complanatus | reverse complement strand
AATTCGCCAAAAACATAATTTGGTTATATTGCAAGTTTTCAAGAGGGGTCCCACTTTTTTTGCGCCACCCGATATAATGCAAATTTGCGTTTCTTTATAATTTAGTCAAAATATTTTACTGGAAACTTGCTCAAACTGTTTCAATAAAAACCCGTTAAAAATGTTAAAAAGAAATAAAAACCTATTTAAACCATAATATAGTTTTGAATTTAAAAATCTAATTGCCCAATACATGCGCAAATGTTTTGTAAATGGCTACCATAAAAAAAGATAAAAGCTCAAAATTTTCTCATCATAAAACCCAGAAATATGACTGTTTTTTTTTTCTTTTTTGTTTAAAAAAAAAAAGGAAAAGATAATTTCTTAAACTTGCTTTTCAAACAAAAATTCGCAACGCAAATAAAATTAGAACGCTATAATGAATTTGTCAATGAAAGAAGAAGCGTGAAATGTGTTCCCCCGCCGAGTGACGCTGTTAAAAGTGCAAGAGACAATAATAAGCGGGTAAACACGAGAAGCGTAATACGTTGACTTTGGCATTACAAGTACATAGTTACCTAATGTAAAGGACGTTCACATCTTTTTTTTTTTTTTTATCTCTCCATCCGGCATTCCACCTAACAGTAGCTTCCAAGAAGAGATGCAAACATGTTTTAACAGATAATTTAGTGAGAAATAAAAATGAATCGATTACAATGATTGATAATAATTACTCCTTATTAAGGTCATCGCGATAAATTAACATACCCTTATCCGAAATTAGTAATGACGTTTTCGAGATTAGAAAATAAAAAAAGTCGATGAACTTCAAATTATCAATCGTAGTAATTATTATTAGAGAAAAACAATACCGTTCGAAAAATGTATGTTCAAAAATCAATATCAGTAACCGCTGTTTTCTTTTTACATTAAAAAACTCTATAAATGAACATCAAAGAAATGAAGAATTTGTTCGCTGCGTGTAAAATTTTTTAAAATAAAACACCCTCAAAACTGATTTAAAAAAAAAATTGTCTAAAATAATAAATATATACCGGTAATCATTTTTAAACGTCGCTGTTAGATTAACATCGCAAACGTTGGCGTTGAAAACGTAAAATTAATGTTGCACGGTATTTTTCGAAACGCATACAAATGGTGTTGTTCTCATAATTGTTTCTTCTGCGCATCGCAAAATATTGAAAAAGCGTGTAAAAATATTGATACCATTATTGTTGCATCAACAACAATAGACGAATATGGGAAAATAATACTTGCCGTATATTGTTTTACGAAAATTTAAGCAAGAAAATAAAAATTATGAAAAATTTCTTAAAAGGAAAAACCGCGAAAAATAAATAAATAAAAAATAAAAAAAAAATACTTTTTTAACAATAATTATTTTAAAGTAGGAAAATCGCAATAACGTCATAAAATTCTTTTCTGAAAAATGCTATACAGTGCAAAGCGAGTTAACGCTTCTGAAGAAACAGGAACCAAAGTTAAGCCTAACGAATTTTCATTATCAATACCAGTACAAAAAAAAAAATACTTCATTATAATATCTGGACTTTGTATTGGAGAAATGAAGCGTGAATAAATTCGCATTTTACCGATCAAAATGGATTTCACGGCGAAAATGTTCCAAATCCAATCGAGTTAAGCAAAAAATGGAGGTGTGTAGGTTTAGTGGGTGGGAATGTGTGCAATACCCTCGCTCGTCCTTCACCATACAAGTTCACAATAACAACAACCTACATTTTTATTTCATTATTCTATCCAAATTTAACAAGCTTAACTGCATCCTTTTTTTTTTTTTTCTTTTTTCATAAACATAATTTCGATGAATTTTGACTTTCGGTTCAAATGAAAAAGAAAAAAAAAATTAAATAAAGGATGGAGAATAAAAAAAGCAGAAGAAGAGATTATTATATCGAACTAGTTTTCTTCTTTCAACTTTATACATAGCTACATAGCACACTAACCTCATTCAAATTCCACAAATAAGATGAAAACTCGTTTAAGATATCTTTTCATCATTTGGAGCCGACTCCGCACATTCGTTGTGGGTGGACAAATATTTAGTAAATGACGCTAATAATGATAAGACAAAATTGAAATTTCGATCATCCGGCTGAACATGAATCTAGCTTTCCCCTTTGACCACTACGGCACATCATAATCATACCAAATGTCTTCAGTCATGTCACAATGCATAACAGACACTCGGTAAACTCGCAAAAAAAAAAAAATTCTTTTTCTGCGTAATCAAATTTCAATCATATCTTATAAAGTTACAATAAGTATGAAAAAACGCTAAAAAAAAACATGCGATATTATTTAAAGAATTTTAAAAAATGTTTACGGAAATGAAAGGGACAGAGTACTAGTATCAAAAAATATTATTTCCAGTAAAGTGAATTATGCAGTAAATAAAATCTTAAGTTCAGCCAAATTTTCAGTATAGCGAAACTCTAACTACAATATTATTTTGCAAAGTCATTCTCAAATCTCAATACAACGAATTTCTTGGTACAAGAAATTTCTTAGTACTGTATAACGAAATCTTCAGTATAATAAACTTTAGCAATATACTGAACATGGAAATCCTCAGTTTAATAAATGTCTCATTACAACGAATTTATCCGTAATGCTGGTTCCCTCGACGAGCTTTCAGGGTAAAAACCTTACCGAACTGCCAACTACATTTTAACGCTTCTCAGAATTAACAAATTGAATACATAATTGAAAAGTTCTTTGGTCGAAATGAATAGAGAATCAGGCATTAAACATATTCATTTTTTCTTAATGTAACAATGGTCTTCCTACAGTGAAGTTACGTTCGTATTTCGGATTTATACATGAATTTTAAAGTTGTAAAAAAAAAAAAAGGAAAAGAAAAACCTAATTATACTCACTAGAAAACCCATCTTAAAAAATGCAATTAATTTTTAAAAAAAAAAAACTATTATAATAATTATATGAATCTAGAACTATAAAAGTTTGAAAATATACTTTACTCTATCGCAAGTTAATACAATAATTTCTAAACGAGTTTTTACTTTTATCGGAGTTAAGATTTAATCATGAATGTATTATCTTCCTATTCAATTAATGTGCTATTTGTTGCTCTAAACTCCTTTCTCTTCTATTCAGATCGCCCGATAAGTCGAAGAGGAAACGGAAGAAGTAGTACGTGGTCCACTACCCTTCGACCTTTAACGAACCGTCCGCCACCGATGAGCAATGACGGGCCCACCATTCAGATGGCTCTATCACAATCTCATTCCGATCATAAGTGAGTCAACGAATCACCCGTTCCTTTAGCTATTGAACGAACTGATCGTTCGATTTCAAGCCCCGTTAAGAATTTTGAATTGTTTGGTTTGATGAGAAGTTAATTTAGCGCCCGCTACGAGTATTCATCCGGTGACTTACCACCTTTTATCTCGTCACATCTTCGCAAGGGATGAACGAACAAGAAATAGGTCACGTTCATCTCCCAAAACTAATTTACATTTTTCTTAACAATACTTCCCAAATATTTTTAATTGACTATTAAGCTATTGTTGTTAATATTAGTTGTCACTTATTTATTTTTTTTAAATCTTTTTTGTTTCAGTAACCCTGTTACTTTTAGCGGTTTTAATAAAATCGCAAACTGCTGAAGATGCACTCGCCAAAATGCAACAGGTAATTTACTCTGTTTATTAAAATTGCATCAAACAATACATCAGTTAACGAGAAAAAGATAACGATTTTATGACAGGTGTAAACAAAACTAACTAAGCGAAACACACACCCTATTATTATTCACATTACAAAATGCATAATGATGGCGATGTCAATATTACCTTCTTTAATTAATTCAACAAGTATTTAACTTTTTATTAGTTTGATGCTGCACATTATCAAAATTGCATGGTAATTATAAGCAATTTGCATGTCAGTTCAGTCAAAATTTACCATTTTAATTAATAAGAAATAATTAATAAAACGCCAAAAAATTAATAAAATTATAAATTTTGACAATTTTGTGATTAAATTTTCATTAGAAACGACATTTGACAAAATAAAAATTACATATTATGCATTTTTTTCTTTTTTCTTTTTTTTTTTTTTAAATAATAATAATAATAAACCTAATTAAATTTTAAATTCTCTAATAATTTCCTATCTTAATCATTTTCCATGAAATATTTTTCTCATTTATAAAAGAGTGATGCGTAAGTAATGTCAATAACATTACATTTTCAAAAATTCTAAAACTTTATCGATTAAATTTTCAAAATTTTGTTTACGTCAGAAATAGCTTAAAGATCGATGATAAAAATAGAAAACGCATTAACATAAATACATTGAATGTTAAAAGATGCAATGTAATGTTATGGTTTTTTTTTGTTGTTGCACCTTGTAGGAGATCGCCATGCTCGAAATGAGCATCCCGGGTGAAGCCGGTCGAGATTACACCATTTTTAATGAGGTTCCCCAGTCCTCGTTTTTGTGCAGCGAACAACAGTTTCCAGGTTACTATGCGGATGTGGATCTCGGATGTCAGGTACACTACCAAAACTGATAGAACACGAGCGCGAATCAGTCGAAAAAAAGCATGTTTACTAATTCCCTGAAAGGAAGAAATTACGTAAAACTATCTCTTGCTTAGCATTAAAAGCCCTTTAAATCTCAAAAAAAAAAATCTCTTCCCTTCCCCCCCCCCCCCCCCCTTCTCCCCTTATCTTTGCTTAAATTTCACATTTGTACACGTAAAAATGATTCCGTGGGTACTTTTTTCTCGGCAGCAGCAGTTCTACGTAGGTGGTGTTGATATTCGAATCGCTTAAAATGAAGAGTAGGGGAGGGTGAAATATCAAAATAGCGTTCATATATCAATTTATTATTAAATCATTAATTTAATACGAGTTCGGTTGCAATAATTGTTATGAGCAGATCCAAACCACTATAAGTTTACATGTAGTTTTGAAAATTATAGTTTTAAAATGTAGCCCGTTATTGCTTCTCAATTAGGGGAGTTAAAAAAAAAATTTATCGATATCTTATAGCTTTTCAATAAGCCTCAACCAAATTATTTTATTTAATTAAAAATTAAAATAAAATTGTAATTGGCCAAATTTCCTTTGCAGTAGTTTGCCATTTTTTAAAATTTTTACCGGTATTAATTTTTAATGACCATTTTTCTGATATACCGGTAGTACAGTTGTAGTAGCATAGTTGTTGATAAGTTTAACCAATTTTTTTTAAATTGGTAAAATTCTTACTTATTTTTAGTTGAAAAATGCGTACCATAGATCAAACAAATTTTGATTCGACTTACAATATTATTAATTACTGCCCAGTACATGTATACTCAATCCTATAAAAATTTATTTTGAAATGTTTTTTTTTTTTATAATATCAGGTTTTTTATATTTGCCAAGAAAATGGGAAACAAGACAGTTTCTTATGTCCAAACGGAACCGTTTTCAACCAGCAGTATTTCGTTTGCGATTGGTGGTTTAATTTCAACTGCGCTAACGCCCGCACTTTCTACGTTCTCAACCAAAATTTGTATCAAGAAATGGGCTCCAATCTACACCAAGGTTTAGAGCAGATTATGGACCCGTCATTCTTGCTCTCGGGTGGCTCTCCCAGCTCCCCGCGAGTGGCGCGTCCTCCCTCGGCAACGCATCCTAGGCCAACGACTCCTCTCCAACCAAGATTTGAGCAGCCCGTAACTCAAAAAGTAATCCTGTCTCAGTTCGATGAGGTGAAATCGCCCGTCTCCTTCGCTCAAAATACTCAGATAAAAACTGCAGCCACTTTTCGACAGCCATCTACAGTCACACAGACTTTTGCACAGGATGCGTTTGTTTCCAGCAGCAGCCGACCGGCACCTCAACAAACCCAATTTCAAGCTCCTGATTTAGGTTACGGATTTGATGAACAGGAAGAAGAAGTTGTTCTAACCACTCCGCAACCTGTAGTTAAAGTGACTACGCCCCGACCTTTTGTAACAATATCAACTACTGCACAACCACCAACGACTACATTTAGAACTACAACCGCGGTCCCAACCACATTTAGAACCTCGACATTTGCTCCGACCACTTTCAGACCGACAACATTTGCTCCGACAACTTTCAGACCGACAACATTTGCTCCGACCACTTTTAGACCCACAACAGAAATCCCTACCACTTTTAGAAGCACTACGACCACCTTAAGACCAGTTGTTACCACAACAGTTGTCCCAAAGGTAGATGAACAACCAATCAGTTATGATTTGGATGTGCGATCCAATGTTGCCGACGTCAAATCCCAGTCTGCGCCTCCACCCACCACCGTTGTTGCTTCAACTGCTGGCTCTACTTTAGCCACCAGTGGTCCGGCATTAACTACTCCTTATTTTACCACTCCATCAACGACCACCAGTCAAGGTTTATCACTTGATATCCGCGCTCAAACACCTTCTTCTCAACCAATTCCAATGCGAGTATCTCTTAAAAAGCCCTTAACAGTTGAAGGTCTTCCTCTTACTGAAGTAACAGCGGCAAGACCACCACCATTTATTCAGCAAACTGGCGGTCATCAGCAGAAGGAAGTTCAGCAATCCGTTAAATTCTCTCAACCACTACCACCCCATCCGGAAATTAACCAAAATCAACAATTCGTCCACACTATGAGTTTTCTTCCAGAAAATCATCCTTTCCAACAACAATTTGCGCCTCATCAGCATCCACAGTTTCCATCCCCACCGAGAGAATTTTTATCTCAGTTTCAACATCTTCCTCCACCACCATTGCCCCACTCCTCTCCTATGCATTTTGACCAACAAATGTTTCAACAACCGATTAAAAGTCAAGAACAAATAAATTTTCATCAGTTCCAAAATCAACAGCAGCTTCATAACCAACAGCAAATTCAAAATCAACAGCAGTTTCATAACCAACAGCAAATTCAAAATCAACAACATTTACAGAACCAGCAACAATTCCAAAGCCAACAATTTATACAGAATCAGCCACAGTTTCACAACCAACAACATTTTCAAAACCAAAATTTCCAAAATCAGCAACAATTTCAAAAATCTGTTTTTAAAGGTCAGGAGCAAATGTCAACACCAGCGCCCTTTAGACAAGAAGAGTTTCAAGTGCAGGCCCCACAGTTCGCGGGTGGAAATAGACCGGAAACGCCACTTTTACTGAAAATGAGAGAATTTCAAAAATCCGTGATGGAAATTCCACTTTCAACTCGTGCACCTTTGCAAATTCCTCAAGCAATCAATGTAGTTACTCCGCCAAACATGCTGCCAGCAGTTGACTTCCGGCCTATGGAGCAAGCAATAAGGAACGAAGATTTCCATAAAAGTATCATGAAGCAGCAACAGAATCTCCCTACACCATCACCTAACATTAAATTCCAATCGCAACCTCCACCGCAATTAACGTCCACACCTCCAACACCACAGCTAGACATTCGGCAATTCCAAACACCACAATCAATTCCAGGTAATTTATAAAACATTTTAACCAATTTCAATAAATTTAGAAAAAAAATTTTTTTTTCATTTGAATTTGTTTTTAACTACTGTAGTAATAATCTCTTCTGCTTTAGACTCATTTTTTTTTTCATTTCACATTAATTTTTTTAAAAGCTTTTTTTAGCTGTTTTTTAATCAAAATAATAATTTCAATAACATTCTCAATGTTCTTTTTAATTATTTAAAAAAAAATTTATATTAGTAATACCTAAGAAATTCAATTAAGAGACAAAAGAATTAATTTCATATTAATCTATTGTCAATATTATTAACAGTGTCTACTCCCTCACCGCCGCCACTGCCTGAAAAGAATCAGATGCTCGAACATTCCTCACCTTTACCCCCACCGCATCATCACGACGTCGTCCGATTATCTACACCCCCCTCATCATCGCCTCCTCCTCAATTCAACGAAGTATTGGTTTCCTCTTCACCACCCCCACCTCATTTCATGGAGCACCAGATGGCTCCTCCTCCCATCAAATCCATCCAGCAGTTCCAACAATTTGAACAGCACACCAATGCCCTCCATCACCAGCCCCCGCCGTTTTTCAACCAACAAAACGCTGATCAGTTCCATAAGCAAGTTGAGCAACACCAACAAATTGAACAAAATCGGTTCCAAGAATTCGAGCAACAAAATTTCATGCTTCAACAACATCGCGAACAAAACTTCAAACACGAAGAAGAACAATTCCATAAATCAGTAATGAAAAATCAGCAACAATTTCAGCAAAATTTCCAACATCAAGAATTTAATCAACTTAGTGAAAATAGTGGAATGCGTCCACACAATAACGAGTTCGAAAGAAATCGAGAACCTCCAAAAGACTTTCAAAAAAGTATCGATAGACCACAGCAAAATTTCAACGCTCCTCAACTTAATCAACATCCGGTGAAGGAATTCCACGAGCCAAACTTCCACCCTGAACCTAGACCTGCTTTTATGGCTCAGAATGACTTTCACAAACCGATGGAACAAATGATCAGACCACAACAGAACTTTCAACAGCAGCAATTTAATCAAATTCAAGAAAATGTGGAATTTCATCGCCCACCACCTCAAGAATTCGTCAAGTCTGTCCACAAAGAAGAATTCCATCACGTTCAGCAGTCATTTTCAACTCCGCAGCCACCCAAACAATTTTTGAAATCAATAGATAGGCCGCAATTTCCTGTTCCACAAGGACCGTCCCACGAACATCAAACGTTCACCCAAAACCACTTTGAAAGACCGCCGCAGGAGCCACAAAGACCACATAACGAACCGCCAAGACACGAGGAACCCCCAAAATCACACGTTCAACTTCCGCCTCCTCAAAAAGAATTTTTCAAATCAATTGATCGACCTCAACAGCAATTTCCTATTCAAGAAAATCTCCAACAACATTTTCAAAATCAAAACCAACATCAACAACAGCAACCAGAGTTTATCAAATCTATAGATCAACCAAAGACACAATTTCCTCAACAAAATCACCATCAACAACAACAACAACCGGTTCAAGAACATCGTCCCCAACATCACGATCAACACCAACAGACATTTATTAAGTCAATTGATCGACCTCAACAGCAATTTCCAGTTCAAAATAACCATCAGCAACAACCGGTTCAAGAACATCGTCCACCACATCATGACCAACGCCAACAAGAATTTGTTAAGTCGATTGATCGACCTCAACAACAATTTCCGGTTCATAATAATCATCAGCAACCACAACATCCGGTCAATGAACATCGCGCGCAGCAACATCATCAGCAGCAAAAAGATAAATCAATTCACAGACAGCCGCAAAATTTCCAGCAGCAAAACAAGAACCAAAATAACGTGATGGAACTTCCGCCAATTTTTATTCCTCGAACCAAGCAAAAACCGGCGTTGGAACCGCTAAAACCAAACCAACAATTTAACAATCAACACAAATCGATACATCAGGAAAATCGATTTCATTCAAACAATCAGCATCAGAACAATAATAATTTTGCTAGCCATCAACAACATAAACAACAAGGACAATTTTCACAATCAAATCACCACGAGAATAACGACTTTAATATGGGTCCAATGAATCACCATGACCTGCAAAGTTACGCTCCAGAAAATAGTCAAGGACGATTAATGGTCAGTTACGCCTCTTCTGGTGGCTCCATGTCCGACTATAGTAACTATTTACCAATGCAGAAAGAAATTGCCATACTTAAGTACAAATAATTAAAACTAAAAAATAAGTGTAATTAAATTTTCCAATTGATCCATCGATGCGTTTCGAGGAAGAAGAAAGAGCAAAAAACAAAGCCATTTAATTATTGAATGTTATAATTATATTGTATATAAATAGACTAAATATATTAATTAGAGAGTTTTGTATTTTTTTTTTATAATAAAATAACTAACGTTTCTTAAATTGTGATATTTAACTTTCTAATTACAGCATACACTTTTGTAGGTACATGACATGTACAGTGCAATAAACATTAAATATTTAATGTTAACAGCAAAAGAAAAAACGTAAAATTTTAATTAAACTACAGTAATTTTCTAGTATACTTATTCAAGAAAGCCAAAATTATTTCAAAAATATCTATGCTGGTAATTCAAGAATTGGTCGAAGAACTGCTAAAAGTTTATAAACAAGAAAAGTGAAATCAAAAAAACCGCAAGTGCAGATAGCGATCGATGCATAGCGCCATCCTGCGGAATTAAAACTACCTTATTGAAGTTGCACAAAACTGATTTTAATAAGTAAACTAAAGCCACTGAGCCACAACTCAGCGGCGCTAAAGTCCATATTAAATCTGATATTTACGAGATAAGTCTTAGCTTTTATCCGTTTATTTACATTCTCCAATCCGGAATAAGCCAGACGTGTGGCAACTTAAACCGTCTTGTTTTGTAAACAAAGTTATTTCATAATTGAAATGAGGACGTTTTTCAGCTGTTTTCACGCTATTTCAGCGATGTTTTTCTATTTGGCTGCATATGTTCAGGTAAACATGACACGTATCTTTAAGAAGAATATTTTAAACAGTAACCCGTTATGAAACACCGAACATACAGTAGCTTCAAAAATAAAGCCATAACATAACGTCATCAAACGTCATCCCCATCAAACTACAATACGCTAAAGCATATGTTTGACATTCAAAAATAATATTATTACTGCACATGTACTGTACAATTACATTTTTAATCCTTTTTTTTTATATTTATTTTGACAGCTTAACGATCCCGATCCTGAAGTATGGGTGGTAATAACTTCAAAATATTAATTTTATTTTCTTAAATTACAAATGTTATTTTTCTCTAATATTTTAGACCTTCTATTTATTTCCGGCTATTATGAGCTCAATTCTAATCTTCAAGCCACTTCAAAAAGGTTATACCGATTATTTTAGCCAGTAGCGTACTGCATAAATTAATGAGATTTTTGTATTTCAAATTTAGATTCAATTTTATTTTATACTATAAATTCAATTCTTCAAGTGATCTGTTGTGTCTTCATCATTTATCTAACCATACTTTTATGGCATCAATTTTCTAGCCAAAACGAGCTAAGTATTCAAAATATAATAACTTTCTTCTTCGACATTCTTCACATCGAATATGGAAGGTAAATATAAACAAAAATTTAAACTGTCTTCTTCATTAACTAAATGCAAAATTAAAAAAAACTAGAGAACTTGGTGGTGCCATTTTAGTGTTAATGTGGTCAATATCTCACAAATGGAACAGGTACATAAAATTCTAAATTAGTAAATCTATTTAGCATTCATTTAATTTTCCGATAATTTTAACTTAATTTGAATTAATTGATTTTAATATTTTACTAAAATCAGTTTCAGCTCGAAAACGTACTGGCTTTTAGTACTTTTCGCCTGCCTCCCCCTAATTTTGTGGGGTTCGTGCTATGTGAATTGGTGGGACCGGAACTTCTCCTTCTGCCAAGCAATGTGCGGTCCAGGACCCTAACCACTTAACGTGAAATGTAATTCACCAACATTTTTAATAGTTATTCGCCCCGAATCGAGCGTAATTATTGGCACGTAACGGCTGCTCATTTCCTTCAAAACAAGCAACAACCAACAAAAAAAAAAAAAAAAAAAAACCGAAAAGAAAAGAAAAAAAAAAGAAAACTACGCAATACGTCTGCGAGTTATTTTCGAACCATGTTGAACTTTTCAAACATGTTTTTTTTTTCTTCCATACACCGCGCAGAGCCAAGCAACGCACGAGTCTGTCGCAGCATCAGTTAAATAAGTGCAAGAGAAACGAAAGCCTCTCCCTCTCTTTTCCCTCATCTGCTCCCTGTTCTAAGTTACAATGTGAACGCTTTCCAGATTGATGGATAATTCCAACTGAGAAGTGAAATGGACTATTCTATTCATAGACAAAACAAGGCAAGTCAATCACTAATTACTGCATTTTAATTATGAATTAATACTCCCTCTCATTCGATACTAAACGCAACTACTATTGTTAACTGACAGTTTAACTTGGTCAATAATAATTATTGATGCTAAAGAATACATTGAAACGAGAATGTTTAAAATGCACCCGATGAAAAACTAGAAAATATTGCACCCTTTTTTTTAAAAAAAATTTATTATAAATACGTTAATTACTTAAAATATTATCTAACTCTTTTGTTTTGAAAATATTATTCCTGAATATAAAATAAAAAAAAAATCAATTATAAATATCGTAAAATTCGATCATCAATTTACGGCAATTTATTTTTGGGTGTAATTAGGCAGAATATAATTACAGTAATGTACTGTATATGAAAAAATCTCAATGTACTCATATACCGGGTAGTATAGAAATTTGACAACACAGAAAAAAATTACGGGTTGACCTCTTTCATTAAAAAATTATCATTAAAAAAATTTCATTAAAAAATTATCATTAAAAAAATTTCATTAAAAAAATTTCATAAAAAAAATTTCATTAAAAAATTAAAAAAAACTTTCACTGAATTTTATCAAAATTAATTACATCTTTTTATTAATACTCCAGTAATAATTTAATAAGCAAATAAGCATCACTGTAAAATTCCATTGCGAAATAGTTAATTTCTGTTGGTGCAATACTCAATTACACAACAATGACATTTAAAACTCAATGAAAAGAAAGTTGTTAAATAATTATATGAATTGCACTTTATTATTTATTTATTTTTTCCTTTATACGGAGTTCTACAGTGGGAGAAAGCAATGATTTTTATAAAAGTAAACGTGCAGAATTGGAATTAATTCTTCATCAGCGGTTAAGCTTTATTCTAAACACTATACAGTATTACCAATTTATTAACTTTTTTAATATTCGATAAATACCGAATAACCCAGATTTTAATGTTTACGTTCTACTTCAAAATCCCGAAAATCGAAATGCTTGCAACCTGAAATCCCCACGAGTTGTTGAGATTGTGTCCCGCACTCGTTTGTCCTCGCTGCAATTTTTTGTTATGTTTTGTTTTGATTGTTGATTCTTACTGATAATGGAATTGAAGAATAATCGACGCCTACTTTCACTTTAAATAGTACTCCAGTATCTCTCAAAAAAACATTTTCTGTATATAGAAAATACATAGTGATGTGTGATATAAACATGTACATCTCCGCGTCTGCGCGCTTAAGCCTATTTATATATTTAAACATATTGTATCGATTTTTATAAAATAAATAATTATAACCTCAAAAATTCCACCTATCCCACCCTTACTTCTCCCATCCATTCGCCAGCGATAATTCACTACCGATCGAGATCATTAGATGGATTATGTGTGTTGCGCGTGCTCCGTGAACGAGTCTAAAAATATCACCCTAACTCTGCCATATCTCTCGTTCACGCGCTGTTTACAAAATACCTTCCACGAGTTCTTCCGTAGGGAAACACGCGCTATTCCCCAAAACATTAGTGAGAATTAGTTATGCATTTCTATGCTTTTATTGGATGACAAGTGAGCGGAGTGCACTTCCAGATGTAAAAAAAAAAAAAAAAACCCGCCAATTCCTAACCCACGGTCAACATTCGGAGTTTTATAGCTTTAGACTATTAATAGAACTCATATTTTCGTGTGTTAAGCATTCAAATTGGAGGCTCGTTTAATTCAACGCTTAAGATTTTAAAAATTGCAAACAAAAACTTTATTTTTCATCAAACTTTACAATTATTCGTTAAATTTTCGAGAGCCAGTAAATATTTTAAGCAGCAGATTATAACACGCCAGCACATAAAAATACTGCAGCGTATTTTTTAACTACGTAAGTGCTGGTTACAATGACACCACAATTATCGAAAGCATAATAAATGTAATTATTGATACCTGCTCTAACTGATTTTTTTAAAAAAAAATTTTAAAATAAAATTCAATTCTTAAAAATGCGAAAAATCATAGTTTTAAATAAAGCAAGTAAACATTATTTTATCAAAAAAAAAAAAACTATTATTGTAGGCTATAGACTATTAAATGCAACGCTTGCTGAACGAGAAAACGTCATTACTGACAATGATTATGATTTAAAAAAATGATTACTAGTACTCTTTAATCAACCATTTTTTTAGTGTGTGTTTTGTTGTTTTTACCATATTAATTTGAATAAAACACCTTATAGGCTTTTACTGTACAGTAATAAAAATATTAAAAAATTACGTATTTATAAAGTTAGCTGTTTTTGAAATTGAATTTACGGCAACTACAGTATTATACTGTATTACTATGAAGTTAAGAGGAATAAGATTACTTTAAATTTTAATTATTTTTAATCGCAAATTGTTTTTTATTGGAAGCAGAATCAGAAAACAAAAAATGATAATAATTATTACGACTCAAAGGTAGAGTTAGAAGGACTTCTAGTTTAGCCGACGTGCATGTAGTCAAAGAACACAACTCTTTGCTTGACAGAAACAATTGAGTAATCAAACTTTCAATTACAGTATACAGTTTTGTAATTTCATCGCCTATCGGCGTTGTCAAAAACAAAAAAAAAGTAATTTGGACAATCTGTCATCAACCATTTTTAATTACATTTTTGAGTAATAGATCAATAAATTACCGGTATATCAAAAAATTAATTGAGGGTCGAGCCAAAAACAGCTGTTATAAAGTACTTTATCGTTATTAACAACCTTAAAAAAAATGATTATCCAAAAATGCGTACGGGGTTACGCTAAAGTTCAGTCAATAAAATAAATCATGTGTTTTTATTCGCTTTTTCAGAAAACCAATAATTTATGAATTATAAGCCATTCCAAAGAAATAAAACTGAAATCGTCACTTGAAACTACACTGTACTACAACCTTTACTCTTTTCATTAATTAAAAGATGGAAAACGAAAAGAATACGCCTGACAAATGCCAAACAGAAGTGGACGACGGTGACAATGTCTTCTTGGATAATCGTTATCTATCCCATAACGAAGGTGTATCGTCCACCAAACATCATCACCAAGTTCCACCCACCTACAGTCAGTTTTTATTCGACCCTCGAGACATTCGTTTTCACTCCACCGGAAGTGGCAGTCACCGCCGCACTCCAAGTTACGATAGTCGCGAGAGCACCAAATCAGTGAGCGAGTGCAGTTACGTTAGCGGAAGTCCATGCGAATCTCCGCGCTTCCACGAAATGAGCCTATCGTCCTTCTCGGTGGCCAGCAGCGCTCCCACCGCCCCTCCTGACGAAAACCCTTTCCACTCCGAAAAAGACTTTGTCAACTACCTCTTGACACTACCTCCAGCTTCAGCAAAACCAGAAATGACGTCATTAGATTTGCAGATTTCTACGAAGTCGACTTCTGGCGGCCAATTTCACCAAGGATCGCCGCCTCAGATCGGCTTGAACCACCTGGAAAACCTATGTAAATTAATGGAGCAGTTGGGCGAATTGAGGGAACATAACTCCAAACTCCAACAGAGAGTTCAATATTTAGAAGAGATGCGCAACCTCAACGAAATCAGGCAGAATCTGAAGGAAGTGTTGGAAGAGGCCATTGCCACGTCACCTCGAGTGGTAGGTAATGAACAGCACAACATGTTCGACTTTCCAACTGCCAAAGATGAAGGAGATAAAAACGAAGCAAAAAGATCGGCGAGCAGCGCGGTCAAGATGAGGCCATCAAACAGAAAACGGCTCGTAAAACAGAAAAAGGGGCGCAGTCAATCCATGGGCGACGACGACATCGCGTTCGGAAAACACGCGATACCCACCTTCCAGAAAGCCAAAGTGTCAAAGTGGACCAAAGTGAAGGAAGCGCTTAAGTGGGAGAGGGTGCAAGCTGAGCCCAACGACAGCCAGACCATGGTGTCCAAAGCTACGGTTACCCTTAAGCCACAAACCACGCCAAAGGAAGCTGCCGGTGAAGAAATCTTAAAACAAAAACCCAATCAACCCGTGAAATATCTCCAGAAAACGGATACAATGAGGGAAATAATTGTCTCTTCCAATCCTACTACAACGCCGGAAGTATGCGATCCAACACCGCCCACTACAAAACACTATTGCGAGGATAGCGAATCGTCAGCTGATGATGAGCTCATCGACCTAACAGGTTTACATTTAAAAAATAATTTTTTAAGGTCGTATTTTAATTAATTAATACTGTAGCATAATTTTTTTTTTAATAAATTTGAAAAAAGTACAAATACAGTAATTTTAAATATACACAGTGTACCAACAAAATCTGAACCCGCAAATTACCGGTACTTAAAAAAACCAAACTACTCTTTTAACATGAGAAATAAATACTAAAGCTATTCTAATCTATGGCATAATGACAGCTATTTTTTAGAGCAGCACCTGATAAAAATTGACGTTGTAATAATATTGATGCAGCGTATAGTGAGTGAATGGGTTAATGCATTTTGCAGCATGTGTTTTGGCCAAGAGAGAATATTTTAAACAAAGAATAGAACATTAGGTGTTAAAAAAAAAGAAAGCAATTGAGTAGAGTTTTCCATGTACCAAATTTGAAATAAATAATTATTATAAGTTTATAGAGCTTATTAAACATATTAGTGTACTAATTCAATGGGTTCGGATTTTTAGGTACACCATGTATATTCTCCTCCCATTTAAAAATACAATACTGTTAAGCAAAAATTATTTCGATATTTTTAAAATAATATTTCATTTGTTTTAGATTATCTGGTATTATTAATTATTGTTTAAAAATTTTGCTACGGTATTTTGTTTGAATAACGGATTTTTTTTTTACGTGTGTTTTACAAGATCCAAGCAATAAACGCCGTTCGCTAGGTAGCAACGTGGTATTCGACGATAGAAGTCCTGCTGATAACTCAAAAGCACCGACAACAAAGCCGAAATTAGTGAAAGAGAGCGCTGTAACCGATGATGATCAAGGTAAGATCTCTTCAACTCGTTTAATGTTAGCGATGTGCAGAGCTAATCCGTCAACAAAGTACAGAATAAATATTTATAGCAAAAGCAGAGGGGTGGATAAATTCTACTTAATTTGGCTCCCCACACCTCCTTCTCTCCTCAGGTGCTTAACATTGTACTGTACTTGGTTGCTACACCATTCTTAATCTATGATTAGAAATTTAGATCTGGATTTATAAATTAAATCTTAATTTAAAATTTTTGTAGCTATTTTTGTAGCTAAATTTTTGTAAAATAGTTTTATTCATTTTTAAACGAGATTTAGATAGCCTACATTAGATAAATCGACCTTTTGGAACAAGGTATAAGCAACCATTTAAAAAATCTAATTAAATTATTAAAATCTCAAATTAAATTTTTAACAGACGAGCATTAAATAAATCGAAATACAATTTAAATCGGGATTTGGTGTAGCAATCGAGAATTAGGGTTAACTTCAAGAAATTGAGCATTTGGTTCCCGTAAGTCGAATATAAACAGAATAAAAGCTTTCCCCATTCGAATGACCTCAATCTTTGCTCATGCGTCATTCGCGAAGAGAAAAAGAAACCATCCCGAAATTATTTTGGATCCCTCAAAATAAAAATAAAAAAAATATATTTTGGCAAATTTCCTGGCAAAACATAAATATTTTTTCTTTCTTTATTATTTTTTTTTTCTCTCATCGTAAAAGATGAAGAGAAATTCGTTTCTGTTGCTACGGTAGTTGTAATAAGCTCATTTGACATGTTCATCTTACGAGTTTGTTGACACACGAGAAGTTCATCAACTCAAAATGTCGACAGAAATTCTTCAAGTTTAAACCTTAATTTAGTTCTCTTCTGCGCTCTACTGAAATTAGTAAATATTTTCTTTTTCATA
Source organism: Polydesmus complanatus (assembly GCA_034692225.1). NCBI lineage: Eukaryota > Metazoa > Arthropoda > Diplopoda > Polydesmida > Polydesmidae > Polydesmus > Polydesmus complanatus. Next base: position 35,629 of record JAQGAZ010000586.1, on the reverse strand, counting down.
AGCCAAAAAGAAGAAAAACAAGCCGAAAAACATATTTTTCATATCTTAAGTATCTGTAACTCTTTTTCTTAAAAACCCTTTAGTTTCCAAGAAAAAAATATTTTTTTAGTTTGGCAGCTCTGCTCAATCACAATTAACACGTACTGTCATACCATGTCACAAATTAGACATTCACGTAGTCATTTAAGTTAAATATAATGGACAACATAAAAATAGCTATTTCGCCATTTTATTACCATATCCATGTACAGAATTTTGCATATTTTACGGTACTGATTTTGACTTGATTTATTAATGATTATTTCCAATAGTGAAGCTGCGCAAAGGTCGTTCTTTGGAAAGGGGCGCCGCCCGAACCAGTCAGATGGAGAAAGAGAACAAGAAGCTGAGTAAAGGTGCTTGGGGCAAAGTGAAAACGATTCTTCAGACCCGAAAAGACAGTTTGCGACGGAAACAACGCAAGAGCGCGTGCCTGGACGCCAATCCCGAATCAGGATTGAGCGAAGGAAATCCAAACGAAGCCGATGAGGTGTGGATAGAGGGTGCCGATGACAGAGTCACCGGAAGTGAAGTTGAGAGTCACCGGAGCAAAAGCAAACATTCCTCTTCATCTTCGAACTATGGGCTAGACGAGCCCAGCTCCGAGCGAGTGCCGTCCCGGAGCGGAACGGTCAAGAAAGTTCCGCCTCAGCTGGTGATAGATATTCAAACAGAAAGCGAGTGTAATCTAAAAGGCTCGGATAAAGCCGAAAGCTCGCCTACCTTTCAGCAGCCAGCTTCGTGCAGAGGCAAGAAGAAGGGCGGGAGAGAAGACGAAAGGTTATCGGGGTGCCAGTCGGTACCGGCCAGTCCCTCCAACATCGCCTCTTTCAGATACGACGATCTAGACTTCTTAGAAGGTAAACATTAGTATTACCATAAAGTTTTTAACAAAATTGGTTTTCTATAAATTTCTTGATACCAAATTATACATGTAGTTTGCATATCGTTAGTTATTTAGCGTCTACCAAGATAACGTTATTTATCCAAGGGCGAGTTAAATACCCCCATCGTGATAACCGTTACGTAAATTATTATATTCCATACAAATAAACCACCCCCACTTTGATTGTATCAGTTTTAATAATAATTCGTTTGTTGACCATACTATTACTTTTGTTTCCTTATTCTTAAAAAAAAACTCTCAATGCATTCTGCTTAACTTTCTATAAATTATTTATACTGCGTTTCTCTACGTTTTGTAAGAAATCTTATTTCATAGTTTCTCAAAACAATTTTCTATTACACCTGCAATAGCTTGTTCTAATTTAAATGTGGCTTATAATTATTATCGTTACATTTGAATTAGCTAACAAAATTAGTTTTAATATTATAAACACGGTTTAGTTAATCGTTTATATAATTATTATAATACTATTGTTACTAATATTTTCAGAATACTTTCGTGAAAACAAAGACGGAAACGAGCAGATGGAAGTCCGAGTGCGAGACCGGTTGTCCTTAGCCGAAAGAGATAGCCACCATCATCAGCCGGTTCTATTCAATTTAGAAACAATACGTAACTTGGAAGTGATGCAACGCAATGTCACGGAAGATTTCACGAAAAAGATGCAAGATTGGGAGCGCTTAAAGAGTAGTTATAATGCGCAAAAGCAACAAGGAACGGCTCCTGGCCCTAATCAACTGCAAAGCAGTCCGCATTTCGACCGAAAGGCCTCGTCCTCATTTTCCGGTCATCGTTTCCGAAAAACGAGCAAAGACAAGCCAGCCTTGGACCGTGAACAACAGAAAGAAGAAAAGCACCGCGAGAAGGAGCTACAATGGCTAGAAAAGCAGCTGCAAAAAATCGAGCGGGAAAAGCAACGGCTGGCAAAAGAACGGCAAAAATACCTTGAGCGAGAATCACAGCTGGAGAAAATGCGGGAAACCATGTTGGTGAAGCCGGGAAGCAAGAACAAGAAGGAAGTTCTGGTGAAAACGTCCGCCGGTGAGTTCCGCTTTGAAGGGATCTCCAAAACCTTTACCCGAAAGTTGCATGAGTGGGAAACCATGAAAGGCATCGGACCCGAAGTTTCCACGCTCACACTTTTAGGCGGACAGAAACCGAAACTAGCAGTTTCGCGCCATGTCTCTTCGCGCCCAAGTGACATCACTGCAGCTAAAAAAGGCCCAAACAATTCCTTAGCCCCACCTACGAATGGAAATCGATTGACAGAGCGAAACCGCTCGCATTCGGAGAGCAGTTTGGCTAACATGGCCAATGTCCAGACCTCAACTACATCCCTGGTTATGCGTCCTACTGACGACGACTACAACAATGACAGCGAGCTGTACATTGACACTGACTCATCTTCCATCAACGCTCTTTCTTGCTCACGCGTCAATTCCGAACCAGAAATCGCTTTCGGAGGAGTAACCGGGGATGAAGTGCCGTGCGCCATCGAAGTGGAGCAGATGCACATCGAGGAATCCCTCCCGTGTCTTGAAATCCACTCTTACCACGTAGAGAAGCCCGTGTATAGCTATGCTCCCGTCGAGGTCACGCAGCTCATCGACAGCTCTAGTGGAAGTGATGCCGAAAAGGAAGTACAAATCATAGAAGCTAGAGACGATGAAGAAATATCAAAACACGATACAAGTTCCGAAAATTCTAAAAATTTAAAAACTTTATAAAAATAATATTTGTACTCTCTTTTCAGATGAAAGTTTCAAATTTGATGAATCGCGTGTGACCCAAATAAAAAGTCCAAAATCTTCAATTAAAAATCAAGATGTACGTAACAAAACATTTTTTAAATTACACTAACTGCAAATTGGATTAATCATTCCTCAAATCCCATAAATAATTTTAAAAAATCACTCTTTTCTTCTTGGTTAATGCACGTTTTTGAATACATTTTTTCGTCGTACCGTATTCCAAAGTTTTATATTAAGTTAAACAAATTAAACTGGTTTGCATACAACCTTATATTATTTTACCACAACGGCAGCCTACTTCTTGAATGAAATTCAGTCTCCCCTTTCTATTATCGAATTTTGTTCAAAACAGGTGTGACATTCTATCCTATTTCAGTAATAATATTTTGCTCGGTATAATTTTAAATAAACTAAATTCTAGTTCAAATTTTTTAATAAGAGAAAACTTAAGTAAAGATAAACTTGAACCATTCACTTCCATTAATACAGCAGTCGGCAACCTGTGGTTCTTTTAACCCTTGAGTGTGGCTCTTCCACAAAATACCACAGAAGGCCAAAATTGAGACAAATTGTTAAAATTAATATCTTATTATTTTGTCCTTCTGACTGTTGACGTTAGGTTGTTGACCGCTGCATTAATATTTACTCTTATCCTGTCTTACAAAAATATTTTGGCCATTTTTACGAAGTTTAGGCCGATATCATCTTCAGAAACTTTCCTCATAATAATTATAATCAAAGTCAGACTGAATGACTCGGTCAAATTACAATAATATTGACCCGAACAATGACTGAACTAATTAGATAATGGAATACTGCAATATAATTTGATTTACTGTACGATTAAGATATTAATGTCACTAACACCTGTTCGTATGATATGACTGTTGTCTCTGCGTTGAATCAATTAAGTAAATCCGCGCCTGAGTTGTGCATAATGCTCTCAAATTGATCGAGTGGCGATGATCATAAATTATTGAAAGTAAAAGATAACCCGGAAGAGAAATTTATAACTCATTAAATGCAAAAAGAAATTTTACGCGCATATTAGCATAATAAATTGAAAAATAAATGTAGTGTGATTTAATCCCTGTTTTAACATTTAAACAGTAAACGTTTAAAGGACTTCTACTTCCGTTTCCGCCAGAGGAACAACGGACCACTGTACATACTACGTAATTTTTGCATCTTTCCCCTAACAGAAATATATTATGTATGTGAGTGATATTAAATAACTAACTTAATAATTTTAAATTAATATTGCATGCCAAAACAATACGGCACAACTATCAAAATACATACTTTATATAGTAATAACATAATTTTTAAATGCTTAACTGTTTAATTGCAGGGGAGCAAAATTAAAGTTCTAGAAGAAGTTCCCAAAAACAAAAGTGCGGAGGAGCGTTTGAAGAAGAAAGAAGGGGTGAACAAGGTGAAGGAGATTTCGGCTGAGCTGATGCACCAGGTATTCCTCTCCTTGCTTAACATTGAGTGCCAATGACATAATCTAGATATAATGTTGTGTAGGCCAAAACGTTAGAGCAGACGCTGATGGACAAGAACGTGACTATACGACAGTTGCAATGGGAGTTGCTCCAGAGGGAAATGTCCAGCAAGCGCTTCCAATCACAGCTGGAACAGGGACTTCTTTCTGAACTGGCTTCTCCCACTTCCAAAGCCAAGTCTAGCCACCAGAGGTCATGGTCAGCGGCAGAGACTATCGGGAACAAAGTAAGCTCTACTACTCTTTTTCTGTTATATCTAAATTTTATGTACCGGTATCTAAGTTTTTAACCCGTTAATTTATTTAATTGTAGAGGGAAATCGAAAATCAAAGTGCCTTGAATGTGTTAAAGAAGTCGGACAACGCCGGCGTCACGCCCATCGGCTTGGCACAAAAAGTGGATGAGTTGAAATCCGAATTAAATAATTTATGGAGTTCGCAAGGTAAAAAAAAAATCAATTTAACTTATTAAAATATTATCCTATTTATTTTTTTAAAAAAATCAGAATCGACCACGAATTCTATCTGTCCGGAGATTGGAGCCGAAAATGTTCAGTGGAATAAAAACCAAGTACACCAATCTTTACTTAATTTCACCCTGATTCAGACTAATTTTGGTCCATAACATAACGACCATAACACTGTATATGTATCACACTTTATTAACTATTTTTGTATTTCTAATTTCAGTTCAAGTCCAATGAAAAAGCCGGTTTTAATTATCATCAACCACAGCAATTAAACGGAACGAAAAATGTGAACGAATCGGAAACGCACGATGAAGCATTAAATCAAAAAACCGAATCCGCTCTAAAATCAGTGATCATCCGTCGAGTGTCAGATACCAACGTCCCTCAACATCCTGTGAGCCGAATCAGCAAACTCCCCATGAGTCCTCAGATGACTCGCTCAAAAAGTCTTAGTCAGAGTGTAACTCCCACTTCCGTCCGAAAAATGGTGCAAGCGGTTTCTCCATTCCCGCTTCCGGAAATCGCCTCACCTAAAATCCCTTCAAAAAACCCAGTAACTGGAAGTCCGTATAACTTACAACGTCAAACTCAAGTTCCAGAAGTGATGAGTGGAAGAAACGGAGTAAAGCTGAACCGCCAGAAAAGATTAGAATCGAATAAAGACGCGTGCCACATGGTGTTACGGCGTCAAAACGCAGAAGACTTCCAAAGCTCTAGTGACACTGATTCCGAGAGTTCCAACGGGGTCACTGTCACCATCAACCTCAATAAATCACGCCATGCTAAATCTTCATTCAAAGATTCACCATCATTAATAAAAAATAGTTTTTCACCAAAATTACGCACTCCAAGTTCCCCGAAGGTATCATCAAATGGTGCCACCTGGAGGAAAAATAGTAAAGACGAAGAAATTGTAAGTCAGACGGAAAGTGACGAGAGAGTGTCTGCCCCATCCACCCCTATCGTTCGTTCCCGCAGCACCAGGAAGTTGAAACCCCCGAGCGTAAGTAAACCTGCAACTGGGGAAACTTCCACAGCAATATCAGATACGAGTAGTCCGTTAAACAACAGACGATTCGGATGCAAAGACAACACCGCGCCCAATGTGAGGTTGATGATTGAAAAATTCAACAAAAAAGTGAACGAAGTTCAAACATACACCTCGTCTTCACCAAACATGTCCAGAAATCGTTCGATCGGAAACGAAACAGCTTCACCCGGGGTCAAAAAATCCACGAGCTTTACCGATTCTGCAACTAATTTCGAAAATGACTGCTCAAAATTCGGTTATTCGCTAACGCAAAACCCGCTTAATTATAAGCACGTAGTCAAATCGGCCAGTGCCAGCGTCATAGACGGCGAGACTTACAAAACCATCATTTCCAAACCACCTCTCTCGCCAGAAATAGCTCGAAAAAAAGCTTCAAACCCGAGTCTTCAACCAGTAGGTATTGCCAGTCGCATTCCGCGTTGCTTGACTGCCATTTCTGAGCAAGAAAACCTCACACCAAAGTCCCCACCCACTGCACACAAAGCCACCATACTCCCCGATGTCACTCACAGTCCCACATTCGGGATCCGAGCTTTGGAGATTAAAAGGGCGAAGGAAAATTTTCTTTCAAAAAATCCCACCACTCACCCGTCTGGTTGGAGATCTTTATACCAAAGAGCAGATCAAGCCTCCGGTGCGACCGCAATCGAAGCAGAAGTTACAGAACGTGGTATGAAACCGAAAAGTATTCTCAAACACAAACACCCTTGTGAAACCATAGATACGTCATCGTACGACCCGGCGTCCGATACGAGCGAGGAAGTGCACGTGCGACGCGGATCAATGAGCGAGCTGACCGAGATTGACGAGCATTTCAGTAATCAGATCACCAAGTCAGCTAGCGCGGGAGCCGTGGACTTTGCCACCAATTTCAGCAAGAGTAGAATTCCCTCGCAGACGTCCACTGATTCCAGTGATAAACAACAGAAGAGCACGTGCGGTTTGTTTAATTTCAAGTTTAGGAGACCCAAGCTCAGGCACAAAAAAACCGAAGAAATTCTTCCGGCGGTAAAAGCATTGTGCAGGCAGAGTCTTTTAGTTGATATCGATACAGAAGTGCCGCAAGGAAGCGTTCCTAACGCTTCCAATAGTTGTCCATCATCACCGCAAATCAAAAGCAGACAAAATAGCACCAAAGACTCTTCCGACTTGGCACAATACAAATTGAAATCAATTTTTAAATCTAAATAAACCCGGTCATTTTTGAAAAATAATAGGGAAACAATACCTTTCATAATATTACTCATATTATAAAATATTAAATCAGCCGATTACAAAAATCATTTTTTGTTTCGTTTTCATTTCTCATAAAAATTGTTGCTTTTTGAGCAAAAAATTAAAATCAATAAAAAAAAAACAAATTTCTCAATACTTGTATTGTTACTCGCAAATTTTATTAAGGTTTGCGGTCCATTTAAATAAGATAGGGGTGGGAAGGCACTAGCCAGATCTCTCTGGTACTAGTACACGTCATCAATATTATTCAAGCCGTGGGGGAAGAAAAAACATTTTAACCGTACAGCATGTCACTGACGTGTACTGGTTATAAGTTACTAAAACTGTAACAAAATAATACTACCGGTAATAAAGTAACTGTATAAAACTTTATTATTTTGAGATTTTATTATAATACTGTAGTATTAATTTAGCTTTAAAAAAAAATGATAAAAATAATTACTACCGGTATGTTATTGGTACCGGTAAAAGATTGCTTTTCAACGTATGACGCCATAATTATGTCATAATACAGTACATGTACTGTATTCCAATGTTATTCACTAAAAATATCAATGACGCAGAGAATAATATTACCAAAGATGATATTACGTCGCTATAAGTGACAAAATAATAGCTTACACCGAAATCATAAATGTGTTAACAGTATTATGATAATGTTATGTAGACTCTAATGTACTCATTTATATTATTTTATATGCATTACTGTAGTCATAATAGACATTAGATATTAAGATCTTGCTGACAAATTGTCACTAGCACAACTGAAACCGGCTTCTCAGCTTTTAATTGGATACTGTAATAATTATTGTACTGGTATTAGTCGCGAACATCAAACTTCTTGAAGCACAAGCTTAAATCGCAACTGTACGCCGCGTTCATTAATCATTATGATTCGAAACCGTTTTTACATAATTTACAAAATACCGATAATAAGATAAAAAAAAAAAAAGTTACTTACATTGTACTGTGATCATGATGGCATAATGGCGACTCTTCTCCTACCTAGGCCGTAGCGAAATAAATACCGGCAGCGCTGACCGCCTGGTACACCTTAATCACTATTTTAAACAACTTTTTATTCGCGTTCGTATTACTGTGAAGCAAATTGATGGACTTCTGAATCAGTTGTCGTAAATCAAATCATTTGTTAAACGCCAGTTAAGAAACAAGGACACGTAACGTAAACAACAACTTTAGCCGAGCTCGGCTTCCACGTTCTTAAAATGGCCGATCATTATATCGATTACAGAGAATCGATTCAATGCATCGAATTTATATCGATAATTCACTGCTGATTATCCCAGCGTTGTTCGATCCAATTAAAATTTACTTTTCAAATGAACTTTTTTAACAAAATTAAAAATGCAAAATACTGTATCCCAATGATTCGTATTAAGACTATTAACTTGTATAAATATGTAATATACGAGTATTAACAATTTAAATTTAAAAATTATATGTAAACACAAATACTGCACCAACCTTTGAAAATAATTTGCATATTAAAGTATTTCAATAAATAAAATTTAATGCTTGTCTACTATTTCCTAAACAATTTTTCAATAATTTTTTTGTTACGATTAAATCAACGATTAATATAAGTTTTTGATAAGCTGGAATGATAACGGTTAATAGTTTTTTGAAGAACATTTTTTAAAGATATAACAATTAACTTAATTATAATATCTAAAATCTCTGCTACAGAGATGATAGATAAACCAATCCACAGGCTAATATTACCACCAATTGAACCCAGAAAATCAGCCCACTAAAAAAAAAAAAAAAAAATTTATTCATTAAAAAAAAATCTTAATTTTATATTATTAAATACCGAAATTTTCTGTTCCTCTTGCACCGAAGTATGTAAAGTGGAACTGACATAAACTTCGAAACCAGCCACACGTTTTCTATGCACAATAGTATTGGTTTTAACTACACGTAATAGTTATTACAATATAATATACACGGTGTACCAAAAAAAAAGGAAGCCACCTACTCTAATGTGTTTAGTAATCTAGATAATAACTGTACGTGCATAGGCTATATTTTCACCACACCTGGACACTTTAGTCATTTTTCTACATTTAATTGTGTGTAGCTCACTTCTTCAATCAAGGGTTAAATCCCCCGCTATAGTGCGTATGGAATATGGATTGTGATGCAAGAAAAGTTTTATATTAAGACAAGGGTACTGCACAAGACATTGAAGAACTACTCCAGAGTATGATACAGACATGGGACGAATTCTATAAAGTTGTAATAATTAATGCAACACATAGTGAGTAACGAGCTCGTCCTATTTGGGCGTGTTGAGGCCGAAAAAGGAAATTTTGAGCACAGAATTATCAGAATAAAATAATTAATTATTAAAAATGTCATTAAAGTTAAGTTTTTTTTAATGTGTCATTGAAATATTTAAACTATTAAATGGATTAGTGTCCTAATTCAGTTGGGTTTGGTTGTTATTTTTTTTTTCGGTACACCGTGCACAGTGTGATACGTACACATCCAATGACATGTTGTTTTCTGCAGTTAACATAGCTCGCACCCACTCCTAAAATTTTATTTAAAAAATAATTAGTAAGTAATGACAGCATAAATAAAAATTATTTACGATCCAGATGTCTTGCGTTAACCATCGATCGTCAATTGTAATTTGAAATTGATGTTGTAGCTCGCTAAATATATTTAAAAACTATAAGTAGGCTATACATGTACAAATACCGGTAATTAAAATAATATTTTATAAAAAATAACTTTTTACTTGCAAGGTTTGGGACAATCGCAGTTAATGTCATCACCTGTAACCATGCACTCATCTAGAAAATAATTAAAACAAAACAATCGACTGAAAAAGTTTTATTTTTTTTTTAAGTTATACTCAATTTTATGGATTGATACCTTTATGACAAATTTTATTCGGATGTCCAATTGGTAACGGATAAATAGGAATAAAGCAATGACAAGCGTGGATGGTGGCATTTTGTAAACAAGTTTCGGTACAAGCCTAATATAAAAAATAGTGTATCATCTAAAAAGATATATTAAAATTAAAGTTACCTCGACTGAATAATAGTAAGGCCATTTCTGACCATAATAATAGCTTTTCCTTCGGATTGTCTTCATTTTTTCGTCCACACATTTCGACGGGTAAGGTTCCGGCAAGCGTGAAATCTCGCTAGTCTATTTGTTTCCCAGTTGGAAATTAGCATGAGAAAATATTTAAAAAAAAAATACATCTAAATAAACGAGTTTACCTCAGTAATGCCTATTTTCATCCATCGACCGGGAAATAGGCTGTGCATTCGTCTTCTATCAAGAATTGGAGCGCTTCCTGGAGCGTGAAGGCTTAAGAAGGTTACGTCATCACGAAGGGTGTAAGGAAAAAAATCAGGAAAATCTCCTCGAACGAGCATCATTAAAGCTAAAAATCAAAACAATAACTTAAATAAATTACATGTTTTATAACCTACTGTAGATATTTACGTGCATTTTGATTTTCCAGCGTACAATACATCATCATTAAAACCAGGGTTAAAAGTAAAACAACTTCCGAAGTGCAAGTTGTTGAATAAGTATAATTTTCTACAAAACTTTTAATTACTACTCCAATTGTTATTTAATTAAAGCAAAAAAGTTAATTTACGGAGTGCAGTCTTCTCCTTCCCAGAAACACTTGATAACGAAAGAACGAATGGGGTAGCCAAATTTGACTCGATCCTCTTTGCTGTATTTCGACATTTCTTCTAACAGTTTGATTTCACGATGATCGTAGCCATCGTTCGACATCTAAATCCCCCCAAACATTAAAATAAATAAATTATTGAAAAACTTTTAAAAGAAAATAAAAGATTAACCGATGTGTAGATGGGATGCTCTTTCGCCGCAAATTCTTTCATAGTATTCTTTACGACTGTTCGCATAGGCTCCTCTGTGGAGTTGATCCAACGAATGGGACTGTTCAAGCAAACACTCACAGCTGGAAACTGCACTTTTGAATAGATTTCTTTATTTACTGCCTCAATAATCGGATGTCTAAAAAAAAATTATAGATTTTTTAACAAATTCTACTACTGTATTAAAATATTTAATACTAATAAAATAATACAGTAGGGTAATTAAAATCGGACAAAAACCAAAATTTTCAAGAGGGCAATAAATAAATTTTAAAATACAGTAGGCCTACTATATTATTATGTTTATAAAACGAAAATCAATACTGGTATTTAATAATGTTACAAAATTTAAATTTTTTTAATTAAAAGAAGTTTACTTGTCGAATTTACTTAATATATTTATATTTCGGTTTGCATTAATTTTGTAAATGTAATTATTATTTTTTAAAAAATATCAAGTTACTTTTGGTACTGTCCTAAAAGACTGCTAGATTGGTAAATTCCCATAGTTAAACACGAGAGAAATAAAGCGACCCAAGCTGACTTATAATAGAAATTAAACGAATATCCGAGTGAATTAAGTCCAGGAATTGTTGTGCGTTGAAAAAAATCAATTAAAATTTCTCTAGTAGATGGAATCAGTGATAACGTTCTATCTAAAATAAAATAAAAAAATTAACAAGTTGTACGTATCTAAAAAATAATTTCTTTTTCAATCCATTGTTTACTTACTGATTGCTTCCAGCTGTTTTATTATTTGACCGCGCTTTCGAGTTTTTTCATTGTTGATATTTATAATGTAATTTTTTACCAGTTTTCCATTTAATTTCTTGTTATTCAAGGAAGCGATTTTCGCCATGTTCTACTTTTAAATGCATCTCATTTCAAAAGCGAGAATTCAATTGTTTTGTTTGAAGACACAATAATATTATTTTCTCACATTCAATTTTTTTTATTGCCATTAAGTGCGTATTAATATTTCTCAGCACCAAGTGATTAGTGTGAAGGATTAGGACCATAAATTAGCTTTGACATACATCAAAAAAGCCGCTATTGCTACCATTTAAAGCAATTGTTGTATAGTTTATTTTGATTAATTATTCTAGCTATAATCAAAACACTAATCGGAATTAAAACAATTATTCATATTTTTGTAGTACAAAAATGAAAAGAGAATGTTTTACGGGTTTTGTAAATTGAATAACATCATTTGAAGAATTTTTCTGCTTAATTGAAATAAGAGTTCGACAATTTCTAAAATTGATAGTATGGAAAGTCCAACCCATAAGCCTATATTTCCACCTAATGACCCTAAAAAATCTGCCCACTAAAGATTCAATGTACAAAATGGGTAAACATTTTTACTAACTTAAATTTAATAAATATTTATTTTAAATAAGTTATTCTTACCAATACTTTTGGTTCCTCCGTAATATGTAAAACTTGATTAGAAGACATATAAATTTCAAAGCCACAAACTTTTGTTCTACAGAAAAAAATCGATAAACAAATCAATTTTAATCAAATTTGAAAATGAGAGGGAGAAAAAAATGATTACTTGTCAACTGAGTTCTTTTCATTCTCGTGCAATATTCGATCTACCCATTCCTAAAATTATTTTGCATCATTTATTATAATAATACCAGCTGAATAATACTATTAATTAATTTAATTGAAAAAATTTTTTTTACCAGCCAAATGTTTTGCTGCAACCAACGGTCATCTGTGTCCACAAGGGAATCGTAAGACGTTTCTCTGATGAATAAAGTCATAATTATTCCATATTAATATAAATTCAGCTGTATGGGTATAGCAAACAGTTCATACAAACAAGCCAGTTTACATTCGCAATGCGAAAGCTGAGACAAATCTTGAATTAAATCGCATCCTTCTGAAATTTTTATAATAAACAAAATTGGAATTACAAATGGAATTTAAAAGACTTTTTCAATATTTGTGGTAAAGATGCTTGATTAAAAACTACTAACAGCAAATTTTAATTATTTTCACGTAGGCCTACAATTGTAAGACTCCAACATACCAGTAATTATTCTAAATTAAAATGTTATAAATGAACCTACATGTTCAAAAACTGAACAATTTAAAAACACTTATTTTCAAAGACAATAAAACAATTTTTATAAGCCTAAGTGTTTGAAATACTAACGCCTAATGAGAGCTTTAATGTGATGTGGGATAATTGAGATCTTATTAAGATTTTATCAGATTTTAAAGTTTAAGGTTGAAGTTCCATGCCGGTATTTAAAACTCAATATAATAGAAATATATAAACTTTGCTAAATACTTTAGTACACTATTTCTTTTTAAGATGATGATTTTTTTTATAACTTTTAGCTACTGGTATTGTTTATTGAGATGCCTGATCATTGCAATAAGTTGATAAGTATAAGCGGTTTAAAGCGCTATTTTTGTATATACGAGTATGTACTATAATTTATAAGTGAATTTGCCTTTTTGATAGGGCGCGATATAAAAACAATAATTACCATAAGGGCACAAGCTTTTTGGCTTGTTCGTTGGAAATGGAACATTAGGTAGAAAACAGTTACAGAATTTAATTGACAAGTTCTGGTAACAGGAATCTAAGCAAGCCTATTAAAGAACAGTAAAGATTTTTTAAAAATTATAACCTAATTTTGCGTTCAAAATTTCATTTCCGTACTTCGATTGTATACAAATATGGCTTATTTTGTCGACGGTGTACAAGTTTGCGTTGAATATTGACGTCATCGTTTTCGACACATTGAGAAGAATAAGGTAAAGGTAATCTTTCAGTAACGATCTAAAAAACATCATTTCTATTAAGGAAGATTGCAATTACATTTTCCTGATAAAATAAAATATGTGCTAGATACTTGCGAAACACCGTATTTTATCCATCGACCCGGATAAAGTTGCATCAGATATTTTCGGTTGAGTCTAGGGGCGCTTCCTTGAGAGTGAACAGACATGACTAAGCCTTCGTCACGTCGTAAAAACGGATAACCATCGTTAAAATTCGTTCGAAACAGCATATTCAAAGCTAAAAAAAATGCATGTGTACTGTAGTATGTACATGATTTTAATTACCTTCTACAAAAAAAAAAAGTTTCAGCGTTTCCTTACATTTAGATCTTGTCGAATTTAAAGTTTTGCTGACTGGATATCCAGGGTTGAATGACACGCAATTTCCATAATAAAGATCGTTGAATTCGTACAAATCGCTAAAAAATTAGGTTTTGTTTGATATAAAAAAAACAATGTTTCTGAATATTTCTCAGAAATTGATATTAAATCTTTCAAAGATTCGAGATAAAAAGAAATGGTTCAAAAATTAATTTATCAAAAAATGACAACAACTTTTTACCCTGTACAATCATCCGAACCAAAAGTGCAGAAGATGACAAATTTGCTTTTATCATAACCAATCATAAATCTTTGTGATGCGTTCAAGATGCTCAGTTCTTCCAACAGAATTCGTTCTCTGTCCGAAAAGTCTTCTGCCATTGTCTATTTACCGGTACATATACATAAAATACTTACAATAATAATAAAAATAACAATTCTTACTGTTTCGGCATAAGCAGGCAAATGAGCCGTTTTATCGACGATGTGGGAAATGACGCTATCAGCAAATTCCTCAGAGAAATTCCTTATCCAACGAATAGGATTGTTGACACACACAGTTACAGTTGGAAAAGGAATGTCCCATTCATTTTTTCGTTCCGATCTCTCAATTACAACGTACCTTATAAGGGGTGAAAAACTATATTATCTTACAAACCGTATTTTGAATAGCTTATTTATAAAACCTTCGATATTCGCTGATGAGCGTACTCGATTGATAAACAGCCATGAAAACGCCAATGACAAAGACGAACAACCAAAACAATTTTCGGAACCAGTGTTTAGAACTTCCCAATTGATTGCAGCCGTGAATTGTAGTAGTGAGAAAAAACTCGTGAAATGGATCCCACAGCTCACTACTAACATCTTCACAAAATAAAAAAAATGTATAAATTTATAGCAAATTAATTTAACCTTTTGATTGATTAATCACAAATTAATGACAAACTGTAAGACATGTCTCGCGTTTTTACGTCTCATAATTATCGATTATATATCGATTGACCGATTATTTTTAATCGATTGTTTTTTATATACCGGGTACTGTATCTCATCAGCTACTGGTAACTTTCGTTCGATTTTCATTTTTTCAAATTAATACGGTATCAGACTTTTATTTTACGGACAAGAAAAATTATAAATATTGTACATGTAGTAGCCTACTTCGTTCTGAAGATCGCAGGAACCCGGGTATCGTTCACACGGGCGTCAGGTGACTTTTTGTCACGTGAAATAAAAGAAGGTACAGTATTTTGCCGGTACTGTATTTTTTTAAAAAAAACATTTTTTTGCAAGACACACTAAAAACTTGTCTAATTTAGCTTACCTTTCATTATTAATTTAAAAAGTAATAAAGTTTTTAAATTAAAATTAATTCTTTAATAATATTAATTATTAAATGACTTATACGAGTAGAAGCTGTTTGACGCCATCCGGGAACGTCCATTAATTACGTCAACAAAATAGGAGATGGGGGGGGAGGGGGAAAGAAATTTGACAATTATTATTATTGCTGACATGAGGGAGTGAGAGTTTTTAAGATAAACAGGTAATTGACGTCAACAATGTTATAGTTTTAAACAAATTTGCCAATTTGCAAGTTTTTCTCTTATAAAATGTAAAAATTATTGATTTTAATAATCCAATTTAATTAAATTAAAAGGAGGGGGGGGGAAGTCACTGAAAGTTTTACAATAATTGTTGGCAAAAAGGAGGGAGAAGGAGTAAAAAAAATTGCTTAAAAATTGTTGACATAATTAATGGACGTCTTAGTTTGCATATTGGTATGTGAAAAATTGAAATAAATTTGTATTATCATTATTTTTTGTGTTCTACAGCATATAATTAACTAAAATAAAGTCACCGTAAGTTGTTTAACACTGAAGTTTTCCTATTTTTAAATTAATTAATTAATTAAAACTATAACTTAATAATATAATTATGCACTTATATAGGCCTATAAATAATAGCATATTATAAGTTACCGGTATAAGTTACCGGTATAAGTTTATAAGAAATTTATACAAACTTGACAGTTTAATTTTTGATATGATAACTAAGTAAATTAATTTAGTAAAAACTTAATTAAATTTGGTCACGGTCTAAAAAAACATCTTTTTAAATTTTCTTTAATTAACTTGCTATGGTTTTTTTTTTATCATTTGGAACCAATTATTCACGTTTCACTTGGTATCAATCAGCGTACAAATTCATTAAAAATTTTTTTTTTTCCTTACTATTTTTCTTCGTTTCTTGAAAGTTCAATCCACGATTTTTAATTACAACACTTTTATTCGGAATAATTTTCTGCTTGATGGCCCAATGTCCGTTGGAAAACCACACTTCACTCATCTTAACTGACTTCGTTTCCAATAGCGTATTAAGCTCATTTTTCTTTATATTTAATTTTATTTCCCGAATAAATTCTATTTCCTATATTGCCATAGTAAAAGTAAGACGTTTAATTAATAGCGAGTGTAATGCAATACTTTGAGTCGTCATACTCAAAAAGACATCTTATAAAAAATTCATCTTAGAATAGTGACTGAACTTGAAACTAAGCAATTGCCTTTAGAAATTCAAAGAAGTTGCAGTGAAGGCCCCAAATCAAAAAAAAATACTGGTCCTGCTTTATTTAATAGCTTTTTTATTACGAATTTCTGTCATTCACAAAAGACGAGCGTATAATTTTCCACGTGATAAATCGACGTAATTATTTTAGCGTTTAATTGAGAGGAAAAGCGAATCGAAGATGAAACCAAAAAATACCGGTATATACTGTACATGGAAAATGTAATTCTGTTTTTTGATTAAGATTGATGAAAAATCGAAACATAATAATTAGGCTATAATGATCTTTCACGAATAAATAAAGCAGGTGCCAAAAATTACGCAATTTTTTTATTATTTTATTTACTTTTTTTTTTGTTAGAAATATTTTCAAGGCTGAATATTTTTTTCTTACTATTATAGTATAAGATTTTTTATTTGTTATTAGAATCTATTGTATTGTATGAAATCATCAGCTGATTATCGCATGTGAAATCTAGGTCAGTGCTTTCTCAAGTTCTAATTTTTATTAATGGTTTTTTTCCCCTGCATTTTTCGACGACCGCTGGCTTTACCACAAAAATAATTATTTTACAAATGAAATTTAGATTAATCATTTCAATCTCGACATTTCTTATCGATTAATTTTTAGACATTTTAAGCCTTTACATTCACACAATTTTTTCACAAGACTTACCATTTTCAAATTTAAAATTAAGTTTGAGATAGCAATAAAAAAATGTGTTGAAAAATTTGCATTAATTTATAATAAAATAATGCTTCGTATCCTCATTTTTTAAATTATAAATTTTCCGGAAGAATTATAGAAATTGTTTTATAATGAAAATGATTGTTATAATTCAATTAAAATTTTTTTTTTTAAATACTGTAGACTTTCCTTTCAATTGTTCTATCATTTTTAGATCATTCCATTCAATTGTTTCTAACACACAAAAAAAAATATGTGAAATATTAACGAAACAATTTTATTAAACTTTTTTAAACACTCGAACATCTACTGTATAGCATACTTTTTATTAACAACATTATTAAGCCTCCCGCTCATGTAAAATAAAAACCTCAAATAACAATGCATAAATAAACAATGCACCTTTTGAAAGTTTGCGGCGCAATAATTAAAATAACAAAAGCAACCAAAAATATTTAAATTTAAATAAATTTCATTAATTTTTAGTTGTGCATGTGTCGTGTCGCTCAATTGAGTAAGCATACTCTGGGTGGAAAGCATAAAAATAAGCTTTAGCTAAAAATCTTCATCTTTGCTTCTAAAGCTTGTTTTAAAAATATTATCACTGAACCTGAATTTTTGAATTCATTAAATACATTCATTTATTACTAAAATCGTCATTAAATCAATAACTTGATAATTATTATTATAGTGTGAGTGTACAAAAGCCAATTGATTTGAGTGATCGATGAGCATTTGAGTGCTGATCAAATTATTGTTTTCACTAACCTTTTATTTTTGCTCAACATAATTATTTTTGCCAATCCTATTACAACACTCGTCATTTTTCATTAATGGCACTTTTAATCCTTGTTAAATTTCATTTTTTAAAAAATTTCAGCAAAATTTGTGGACTCTGCTACTCGTTTACCAGACCCAAGATACCGAGTAGACGACAACTCCATCCGAGAAAAAAGCAAATATTGAAATTTAAATAATGGACTTTAAATAGACTTTTTTTTTTTTTTTTAAAAAATTACAATAATAAAAATACGGGAAAGCATTCTTCTAAAATAAATTTTCAAAAATTAAAACTAAATAAATACATTGCAGCACTTTAAATGTATTTACAATACCAGTATACAATTACTGTATAATAAAAACTTGCTTATTACTGGATTGCATTAACCCAGGCGCCTTTTTGACGATGTGTTGGTTTTTTTTTTAAATTTAAATTTTTGAAGAAATAATAAAATAACGTAGACTTAAAAAAGCCATATACTGTAATAATAATATTATACCGGTGATATTTTAAATATATGTAGTGCCATATTGAACAGTATTTATTTTTCAAAAACATTTCTTTGAAAAACAAAAACATCCAAAAAATAAACAGTTTTCCTCATGATAAGTCCCGTTGCTTTTGTATAATAAGATTTTGTCGATATCATAAAATAAATATTGGCACACATTTTGCTCTTTATTATTCCCATTTGGATTAGTTAAGCGACCTTTAACTAGGATGATTGAATTACCTCTTTCGATCCAGTACTCGTGATTTATTTTCAACTTTTCTATGTCGGTATCAGTACAAAGAAAGAAAGGTGAAAGCGTTAGCAGTCTGCGTGTTTAACCTATATTTACCGTAAGTAACACCCTTCCGCTCTCCTTATGTTGGTCAACTTACATTTCTATTGTGTGTTTAATATAATTCAATTCAATTGTTAATTAGTTCGCCGTTTGAATGTTTTATTTAACAACTTTCAACATAAGTATACAAAACAGTAAAAAGGAAGGGAAGGGAAAGAAAAAAAAAATAATATAGAAAAATAAAAGAGATGCAAAACTTTGACCTAAATAAACACGTAACAAAAAATACAGTTTGCAAAAATTTTGTCTGCGAAAATACGTCATCATTATAAAAATTTTTATTATTTTAATAAAAACAGAAATAAATAATAATAATAAAAAAAAATTGCAAACGTATAAATTTAAAAATCAACAAATAATTTTTTTTTTTTTTTTTTTTTGGTTTTTTGATACTTTTTTTTTAAATTAAAATAAATTAAAAGTTCATTTTACCGATTTCAATCTTCGTCAACTGGTTTGTTCAGATAGAGGTCGCTGTAACCTGCGATTACGTCATCACTATTGACCGGCAACGTCATTGGCGACGATTTTCCCATCGAAAACGCCGATTGTTTGCTTTGTTTACCGAATTTTTTCTCGGGGTTTTTGGGTCTCGGGGGAACATTGAGAGCGGGGTCGAAAGCCTCTCTTCCGTAGTGGATGACGTCATTTAACGGTCGGAACTTGTCTTTGATTTTCTTGAGAACTGGTGGAGAGGGCTGCTTTTTAACTCCGACCGGAAGTGGGGCTTTTTTCAAAGGAATAGGTGGGAAATCAATGCTGAACGAGGTGGAGGGCGGTTGATGGCTCTTGAAAGAGGGAATCTCTTCAAAATCCGGAACCGGAACTCGTTTAGTACCCGCTTGCTTTCCTAACTTCGTGTTGACCCAATAGAAACGCTGAGTAGCGGAGCAATCGACGTTGTACCACCAATCGCAAGCCAACGATTCTTGGTTAAAAACTGTTCCATTCACGCAGATACTACTTTCCATACGTTCATCAGATTGACAAATATGATACACCTACAAATGAAAAAAAATCAAATATATTAAAATTTATTATCCTTGTGCAAACTAAAATGTTAATGCAACATTTTGAGTATTTAAATTCAACAGAATATGATTGTATATTTAAAACTACCGGTATGTAATAAAATATATTTCCTATTTGGGGAGGGGGGGGGGGAAGAGAATTTATAACCAGTCTTAACCTATCGTTGTTTTGCCAAAAGCCATTGCCGGAAATCGGCGGAGAGCCAGTTTTAAGTTATTCGGTGTTATGTAAGTTGCCAACTTTCAGGAGGCGTCCGAACTACTGTAATCACTAATGACAACCCACTTTTCAATCATTTATTATTACAACCAAAATCAAATGCCGGAACCTTCAATTAAATTGAAAAAGGTAAATAAGAGTTTCACTGGCGATTAGCCAAGCGTATAAATATAATACAGCAATAGAATAGCTTTATTGATATCTTAATCGGAGAGGTATCTAAAATAGAGGTGTCAATAATCATTTAATTTGAAGCAGAATCATTTTACATTGAAAATCAAGAGCCATAAACAATTTTTTTGTTGGGGGTTTTTTTTTTTTGCGTGCTTCTAACGTCATTGTACTTTTAAATGGTCATTGTAACTATCTATCATTATTTCGATGATAAAAGTAAGTGATTAATAAATAATTTACAAATTTTAATAAATTAACCATCCGTAAGAACCATCTTTAATGCCACATAACTTTTTGTTTTCTTTTTATATTTCAGTCGACTATTCTTTTAAAATTATTTAGCACAAAAGCTGTCCTTAAAGTGCAAAGATAAAATAAATGACACATAACCTATTATTTTTATTATAAAATTTTATTTTGCGTGTAAGTGTCAAGAATTATGTTTGAAAAAGTTAACCGTTTTTATTATTTTTTTTTTTTAATACCGTAGTTTTAATTTTTTGCAACATTTCTAAAATGTACGTTACTGGTTTATGGTGTACTATGTGCGTGTGTGGTCAAACTACTTTTCCAACTTGAAATCTGTGGTTTATCTCTGACAACACTGCCAAAGGCCATAAATATAATTAATTTCGGCTGTTAAAACGTGCATTTCATGCTGTAACAACGAAAATAAGATTGCCATAAACTTGCGAGAATTTATGTGAAGACTTAACTATCAACGTAACCTATCTTCCATTCTTTTTCTTCTTTTTTACTCGAACGTTTTTACCTTAGAAATTGCCGGCTAAGATTTCTTCTTTTTTTCCCCCAAATAAAAAGTTTTAGAGTAATTAGTTCCGGTTGAGGTGCGTGTCAAATTGATTGATGATAACTATGCGCGTCTAATTAAGAGAGAATTTTTTTCTCTTCTATCAATATAATCAAAACTGGGGCATTTGGAACTGTGATTGTATTTTTCAATGTTTACTTTTAATTTTTTTTTAAAGGTAAAGCAAGTTTATTTTTTTTAAGAGAAAAAAAATAATAAAGTGAGTTTGTTTACTTTTTTTTTTTTTAAGATAAAAAAAATGAGGATGACGAGAAGAAAAAAAAGTTGAAAAATTTACCTGACATCCGGTGTCCATGTCAGCGTAGATACCGGGTATTTTATCGTGACAGGTGAATGAGGTGTCTTTAGGAGGTCGTCTGAGTACGGGGTAGTCTTTGCCCGCCCTTCCAATCACTCCATCCCCATCTGGGTCGTCAGGCGTGGATTTCACCTCACTTTCATCGTCTGACCGTCGCTGACTGTCGTGATAATAATAATCTACTTCTCCTCCCCCTTCCTCTTCCGCCCCACCTCGTAACCTCCCAAACTCGAATTGAGCTCGGATGACATTACAGCTCACTGAAATTAAACAGAAAAATCAATTTTTATTGAAGAAAATGCATGTCAAATTGCGTGAAACCGAGGAATTTCTACGCAAATGACCTCCTCCCGCAACACAACACACGTGTGCTCGTTTCCCAAATGACCGCTCGGGGGTATTCAATCAACCTGTGCTATATATTTCCACGCTTTTTACAATTGCCAGTTGCTCTACATTGTGATTGCTCGTTTAAATGATGGTAATGGTGTAGCCTATCTTTTTTTTATTCCGCTTTAATTAATAGGCAGAATCATTAAAAATCATCATTATTTTTTCCCCCTTTTTCCTTCTTGCGTTTTGTTACTATTCTTCTGGTAATGTAAATGGAACGAAACCATATTGTTTTCAAAGCTTTTTGTGTAGCGTATATGAAATTAAAATCACAACATCTGAAAATTACGAGCGCGCAAGTATATGATTAAATTTTTTCGTGATGTCGTGTAATTATACTGAGCTTCGTGGTTAGACACGTACTTGATAAATACGGAATATTAACATTTTCCAAACTTTTTTAAGGGAAATATTTATTTAAAAAAAAAAATAATAAGTGCGCGTTTAACTCTATAAAAAATAACTTGAAATTTGATACCGCATTTTGAATTATTTTTGTAAATATAATTATAATAAAAGTTCGAAAACATATTAATTTTAAACTGTTTTAATGATACCTTTACTATAAAACACTTTAATAAAAATAACGTAGATTACGAATTACGTGTGTAATTTTAGCTCAAAACCTCAATTTTAAATGAATCACATGCAGCGTAAAATTATAATAAAATAAACACTTTTTTTCAAAATAAAAAGAATAACAAATTTATAGATTTCAAATTAATTTTAAAAAAATTTTCTAGGTTTTTTCAGTTTCATTTTTTTTAGCAACTTTTAAAAAAGTTAAATATTACACAGATAATGCTTACAACAAGTTTGTTGTTAAATTTGTAATGGAAATTAATTTTCTTGTTAATTTATACCGGTATTTAAATTTATTCCAACATCAGCCTCATACTTAAATTATATGTATACGAGTACCCGGTACTGTTCAGAGTTCATTCAAGTTAATTTAAAATCTATGTTTTTAGGCGTTTCAAATTTGTGTACTCAATAATTATGGATTTAATAAAAAGAAGAAAAAAATAACCTAGAATTTTTCTTGAATTTAACTAATAATAACAATAAAAAAAACCCCCAACAAAATAAGCAAGTTCCAAATCATTAATTATGCAAATAACGATCTAGTAAAAATTGATAATAGGAAAATTGATCTAAAAATACTACGATAATAACAAGATTAAATATAAAAAAAATTCAATAATTTTTTTCTATAACAAACTAGAAATATAATTAGAGCAAAATAATAGCATTAATGTGTTACCCATAAAAAAGAAATATCAAGTTTGTTATTCTGCATATCTATTGCTATAATAATAATAATGCAACTACAACATTAAATATTAAATTCACATAATTAATATTTAAATTAAATTTTACAAAATAATAGAAGAATATCTTACCGATTGTAAATAACAATAGAATAATATATTTCATGTCGGCTATTGATAAATCCAATTAGCGACAAGTGTTTAAGCGAATTGATGCACAAGTTGAGAATTTGTATTGTCCGCTCGTTTGTTTACGTTACGAATGCTGGTTTAAATGATAGTTGCGAACCTCTTGTAATATAAAATAGTTGGAAAAGATTTCGAGCCAATAAAAAGAAAGAAAGGCAGACGATATTATTGGTTCGAAACAAACTTTTAAAACCGGTTCTATTCTGACTCACAGCTGCCGTTCATTTTCTTTTAAGAAAAAAAAAGTAATTTTTTTTAAGGGGATAAATTGTGAAATGGCAAACAATGCGAACATCATTTCATTTTTTTCATTAATATTTTTATAAAAAAGTTATTTATACATTTCCAGTATTTTTTTTTGTGGCTGTTGTTATATTTATTTCGTGAAGCGGAAACGAACCATTTTGATAATATTCTATTAAAATAGTAGGTGCTAAAAAATGGTATAGAGGTGAAACCTTCAATTGAATTATTTGTCTGACCAATTTGTTTACTTTTGCTCGAGTAGACAGAAATAATCTAAAAACACTGTTATATTTATTAGAGCATCAATTATTAGTGTTGGGAGTGAATTATTAGCAACTTCGTTATTAATTATTTGTATTGGATTTAATTTAGAAAGGAGGTTACCACGTCTTATCGTAATTGCTCAATTACACATGTACATATAGATAACAATGGAAATAAAAGAACAATTAAAGCCAATTAAAAATTAAGCAATCTCAAAATTTGAGGCATTATGTTTTGGAGAAAAACCTTTTCTATACCATTCTTCATTATGACGAGGAATTACGCCACTCTAATACATGCGCAACGCACGATTGGTGCGGGCATGGATAATATAATTGGAAAACATTCCTTTTCGCTGATTTACATTTAAAGCTTCTTTTTTTTCTATTTATTTTATTTTTGTTTTATATTTTTTAAAATTATTCATGAAAATTAAAATCAACTTTTTCGCATTCTAAACCTGATTTATTTTTTGAAGGTTTATTTACAACTTGAATAAATTGCACTGGCGCAGCAGTCAAACTGTCTTCTCTTCAAAAAAAAAAATTGTTTTTAATGAACGAAAAAACGTTTTTTTGCTCCAAATTTATAAATAAATTGATAAAATAACTTGCAATTTGTACTAAAATTTATCTTTGTCTAAGTAAACCAAACAATTGCAGTTTAGTTTTAAATTCCAAATAGGGTAATATATTAAACAAAAATAAATAAATAAATAAATAAAACCGTCCCATAATTTCAATTGTTAGACTAATCATTTTAATGATAATTAGAAGTTTAATAGGTCTGTTTACGTACCACAGTGCCGGTACTTAAAACATAGAATTGTTTTATTTTCAGTTGCTAATAAAAAATTAACAAATACGGTATTGTATTTTTCTACAAAATTAACCGTTTCTGGAAATTTCTATTTTTAGTTAAGGTGCTAAGCTTAATTTTTTTTTAAAAGAATGAATTGTTTTAGCATTCATACTGCAAACCGGTGTAGCTTTTTCTCAAAATATGCGTTATTTTTTTTTAATTATGAAGAAAAATGAAAGTACAATTCACAAGCAAAAAATAAAGAACATTAAGAAGTAAAAGTGGCAATTGCCTCGAGGTCATTTGATTTGAAATGACTAATTTCCCACCAAAGCAATATAAATGATTCGTTTAAATAAAATTTTGAAGAATAAAAGGTATTTTATTTAAATAAATTGTAATTTAAATAAATGTTGTGGGCGTCTGAAAAGACATTTCGTCTTTTTTTTAATAAATCATCTATTGAATCGGAAGCAGTTTGAGGTTTTGTAATGTTGACGAAGCGTTCTAATTTTGCATTTTTTTTCTTTTGAATTAAGAATTAAACTAGCATTTGAAATTAGTACAAATACTGTAAATAATAAAGAAACTAATGAACCTGAATAAAATGCTATCAAGTCATAAATCATTTAATATATTTTTTTTTAAAAAAAAAAAGCCGATTATTTATATGACATGAACCATATTTTGCAAAATACAGTATTACCTTTCAATCAAAATTTAAAAATTGTAATCATTAATAATTTTCTTTTTTTACTTTTGCATTGTATAAGTTGTAAGAATAAAATGATTATTAAAATGGCAATCTCAAAAGTGCACAATAAAACAACTTTCACTTAAAAATATTAATAGCTACTACTTCAATAAAATCTCAAAGGAATGGATTTTTTTAATTCAGATTATGAGGCGTAGACATGATGAGAAGGCTAAGGAGTTAACCTCTGATGGACCAAAAAGATTAACAGATTTTATGTAAAATACTTTTTTTTTCTTTTTTTTAAAAAAAATTTTTTAACCGGTTTTAAACATTTTTAACACACGTAATACTAATCATGTCACTTTTCGAACACTCGATAAACAATCAATGATGACCGCTTAACTTAATCGATTTTTCCAACCCACACACGCGCAATTTAACCCGTTTCGTATGCCGAATACGCTAAGAAAGTTAAACTTCTTTTCATTATTTTTTGCTCATCAAACCTCATTTTTTTTATCAAAATTAATTCCTATTTAAATCTCGAAAGCGCAAACTTGTTAAAAATCGCAATTGAATACAATTTTCTCTTAATACAAATTAATAATACTAAAATTGGTTAATCAAATGACTAATAATTACGGCTAAGGCCTACCTATCAACCTGCTAAAAATCCTTTTTTGATGGCTTTATTAACTGCATTATTTTACCCGCAACTTCGCATCATACAGATATAAAAATTAATGTGTATGCAAATTCTGAAATGCTATTATGCAAAAAAAATTGTAATTAATTATAAACTTATTATATATATTATAGGTTATCGCTAACATGATCGCATCAATAAAATAGCAATTACCTTGAGGGTGAGATTATCAACCGCCGGCCATATGCCAATGCTTGCAAAGTTTTTGAACTCTATAGAATAAAAGTTCACGATTATTAAAATCAATTGTCATTTGAATATTAAGTAGATAAACAATATTAACGAATTATCTCCTGGTATAGCATAATTACCATCGGTTAAAGATATTTAAGAGTTTCAAAAAAAAAAAAAGGTCGAATTACTGTATAGATTCATATAACGTAACTGTAGAAAAGATTCAAGGGAACTATTTTATTCAAAACATATTTTTATTCACACCTGCAGCTGAATTTGTTAGAAATAATACAAATTAATCAGAATTCTTTACAATAATACGTAATAGTTCATTTAAAAATTAATAAAATTAGCATTATGATCGTACTTCAGCGAGTAATTAATAAAATATGCTTATCAAAATAAATACCATAAATAGGAAATGCAATTCACTGCAATGTTATAATCTTATAAATTACTTGAAGAATCTTTAAATTCATATACAGTAATCGACGTTTTGTACGTGCCACGTTTCTCATATTAAAATAAAACCAACTCGTAATTGAAAAATGCATTTATTTACATAATAAAAATCGGAAGACGAGTTTGACGAGGTCAATATTTCATTGATGCCATGTATAACATTTATATAAAGATTTCATTATCTACAAAGTATGGCCCACGCCAACAAATACTTAAAACACGCTTACCAATTCATCCTCGTCGTATTATGCAGAACATTAATTAAGGCTTCAAATCACTCTCGGTAGGAGTGAAAGGCAACTTGTCAATTAATAAAGTTATCAATAAAATCGAATGACATTGGATGCATAGATAGAACGCTTTAAATAATTTCTCTGGAATGTTTAAAACCTGAATCGGTGCCCTCGTTACGTAATTCCTCGTAAACACCGGTTGTGACGACATTAGGTTGTGTATCACATGCGTGAAGAGCCTCGTGTTTCCAGCCAATCGATTCTCCACGCGTTCCGTTCTGATCCGGACTGTTAGTTATCTGCTACCCCAAACAAGAATACAATAAATAATATGAATAATGTAGTAATGGTTAACCGCGTTAATTATTGCAGTTTTGCGAGATAATTAATAGAATAAACTAAATTAGCAAAAACTAAAATATTAAACTCCAAGTAACATGCAATATTAATTTTTAAAAAAATTGATTTCAAAATCGCTATTTAAAATATTAAATGTAATTTTAAAAATTTTTTTTTTTAAATAAAAGTAATTATATTCAATAAGGGAATAAACCTGAACTGTATCTGAATTGCCATCTTTCATATAACTGGGATTTTCGAATGACACTCCACCAGCTAATTTTGGCATATTTCGTCTCCTAAATAATCAAAAAATTAGTTTTAAAAATTAAATATAATATAAAATTGGTTTACCTATAGTAGAGGAACATAACCACAGCAATTAAAATCACAATTAGAACAGCAAAGAGCAGTCCAACTGCTAATCCAACGTTAGCTCTGCTCGATTCTATTAAAAATAAACAAATTAAATATTTTTGTTTTAAACTTTTCAATTATTTTTAATGTTTACCTGTGATGCCTTCTGCGCTACTTAGTTCACCTGCAAAATAATTTTTTTTTGTTTAAATAATCTAATAACTTATTATATTTTTCAAGAACCAACCGTTCATAACAAGTCCGATAGGAGGCGACAGAGAACTTGATCCCTTTTTGTTAATCGCTTTAATCGAAACTTCGTAGCTTGCTCCGTGGATCATATTATATACCATAAGATTAGTATCATGAGTGTCGTTTTGTTGCTATTAAAAATAATTAAATATTATTAGTAACTAAACCTTTATTTAATCTCGGTATATTCAAAATTGTAAATTTACCTTAACGAATTGCCCTGGATTCATTTTTTTCCATTGAACGCGATAGAAGTCAACTGACTGTGGATTTTTTTCAGGAGGATCCCACATAATTTTAACCACAGTAGTACTTAGTTGCAGCACTCTCACATTTTGTGGTGGACCAGGTAACACGTCTATTTATATTATTAACAATTTTTTTTAAAAAAAAATTTTAAATCTATCAAATAAATAATATTTACTTCGCCCTTCTTGAAAGCACGAAACAATTTGTTGGCTCCATCTAAGACTACACATGGCACCGTGATGAATGGCTTTTCCTTGACACCAGCCGATACACCTCCTCGGAACACCCCATCCCAAACAGCATCGACGGTGATCGCTTCCATCTAATTCAAGTATAGAACTCATTGATACAATTGCACCCACTAATTAATTCGAATCTAAAAGTTATTTCTACCTGCGGCGCAAAACATTAATTTATGTATTTCCGGTATGCATCTGCTACGTAAAGCAACAGCCTGGATGTTAATGTCGTAGGTGCACGCATCCATACATTCGTCTGCAACTCCTTGTGCCACACAACATTCTACTCAATAGTAAATACACATGTGATTAATTTGTTATCGATTGTCTTCTAATAATGTACCTTTAATTGCGGTCGGTTCAAACGAAGGAACCGGTTGAACTCGCAGATTCACCGTTTGTGTTGATCTTCCATAAGGATTTTGGCCGTGGCAATAGTATGTTCCTTCATCACCGGCTGAAACATTTATTATGGCCAAGTGCATGGAATAACTGCCTCCCTCCTTTTAAAGTTAAAGTTAATACACTATTTAGAAACGTTACAAGTGATGGTTAGTGCTTACCAATTGTCCCGTTCTTAACAAATAATGATCCCCGTTCAAGATTTGATCTTCTTCTTTAATGTCCCTCCACCAACTCATGTGAGGTTCAGGATTGGCGTTGACTAAACAGCTGAGAACTGCTTGTTGACCCGCAATAGCTGTCACGTGCTCAACTGATAGAAAAGTTGGTCCGTCTAACAATATAAATAATTATACCTTTGGCACAGATTGCGTATTATTTCCGTGGTAGCTTTTCACTTACAGCTGACGAATATCCTTCTGGATGACTGCATTCCTAAGCCATAACCGTTTTCCGCATGACATATAATCATAGCCATGTTACGTGTCACGTTATTAATTTGCGCAACCAAATGCCTTGTTTTTTGTTGAGCGTACATGATACCGTTGACAAAAAACGAAATTGTAGGAGCAGGGTTTCCCATAGCTATGCAAAGCACAGTAATATTAGTCCCTTCAACCACTTGATTGGAAGGATGAATGTGAGGCGTCTATTAAATCAAACAACTTTGGTTACTTTGAAAACAGGAAAATGTATTGAAGTTTCCTACCTCAACGTAAGCTGGGAAAGCCACATCGGTCCAAACTCTTATCGTCTCAGCTGGTGGGCTTTCTCCTTTATCAGTTAATGCAGTAACGTAGATTTCAAATTCAGTATTTGGTGTTAAATCGTTTAATTGGGCACCTAGAGATGTTGTCGTTAATGAATTGGGAACAGTCTGATTTCCGCTTCGATAATATACTCTGCAAAAAATTATAAAACGTCAAAACGGAATGCATTTTTAACGTCAATATTTCAGTAGATGATCAAAAACAACTACAAAATGCTCGTTAAACGATGGCCCCTATTTAAAATTTAACTCACTTGTATTTTAGATGATCTAAAGGATGAGTGAAAGCGGGAGGAAGCCAAACGACAGTAAGCGAGGTTGTATTTCGCTCCCGAATAGCCACACCTTCCGGTGGACTCGATGTCCCCATATATTTTTCTCCGTCATTCATTAAACTTATATTGAGATTAACTAAAGAAGACGCTATACTAGTTCCAAAATCGTTGGCCGACACAACGAAAAATACGTAACTTTCATTCGCGTCCAAATTACCAAGGACAACATTTGTGTTGTTCACTATCAAAGTCTATAAGAACAATTTATCAGAAAATCAGAAAAAATTTAAGTAATAATTAATCTACACACTTTTGATTTTTCGTCTCTCAGTAGTCGATAGTGAACTTCATAGCCAGAGGCATTTGAGTCTTGTGGTCCCTTCCACTCTAATGAAACGGCACTGGAATTAATAGCAATCACCATAAAATCGGTAACTGGACCAGGTAATGTGTCAGTTCCTAAAAATAAATAAATAATATTTTTAATTTTACATGACTTGTACTGTATATATTTTAATATAATTTTAAATTATCTGAAATGCAATTAATGAACCGCAATTCCAAGTCTCCGATATAATAGTAATTTCAATTATTTTAAGTACCTTCTTCTAAACATTCCACGACGTCAATAAGATTTGCCATGCAAACTGAAGCCACTGAAGACGAGAGTGACGAAGTAATGACACCGGCGCACAATTCCAAACACGGTTTCTCCACCTGTCTCTGTTGACAACAAGGCACGTGATTTCTTCCACCAGCACCGCATCTAAGCATTTTATGCATCTCGCTCAAACATTGTGGAACTAAACTTTTAACTTCTGAAAGACGTGCTCGGAAATTGCAGACCGGAAGACATCTCTCACTTACACCTGACTTAGCGCAACAATCCGTCATGTTGTACCCAGCAACATCACCATTTCGATTGTCACTCGATTTAATCACTAACTTATCAGTTTTAAAAAGCGCTCGCGGTGAAGCTTGACTTACGCCATATTCGTTTACCGCTCTCACGTAAACCTCGTAATCTGTTCCAGGTTTCAGACCATTTAGTAAATAAGGACTTTTAGTGTTTGGAATAGCGGTGTACAGGCCATCGCCTTCTTCATCAGAAAGAGAACGGTAATGCACGTTGTAAGATAAAACTGTATCTGCCATTTTATCAGGCTGTTGCCAGTAAAGTACTACATAATTAGTACTAATGTGCTGAATTCGAAGATCTTTTGGAGCTGACGTCAGAACGCCATAACCCTCCATTAAGCAATTGGCAAAAATAGCCATGTAAGGAAGGCATCTAAATATCATTAAAAAAATCGATTAATTTAAAAAAAAATTACCATAATTAAAATTTTTTAATTTACTGGAAATATTGGTAGTCAATACGCGAAATATTTCCGTGACAGAGATTGATGCACAAACTCGGAAGGCCCCGTTGGATGCAACATGGAGTGTGGTCTTTTCCTTGAGTTAAACACGGTATAGTAATGCTCACCCATGGAGCGCAGATCATCATATCGGTCAAGTTTATCTCGTCGGTTTTTTTCGGATCACAAAATCGTGTAACACAACTACAAAAAAAAATTAATTAAAAATTTCGAATAACCAATAATTAACATTTTTGAATATATATTTTTTTAAATATACCTCTCCATCGGTAATCCCTGCTTAACGCAACACCCTTGAGTGTCTGGAAGATCCGGAATTGTACTATTGGCCACTTCTAAACCTCTCTCATCGGATATAGAAAGTAGAGTCAAAGCTCTTAAACGATAAGTTGGAAGACTCGTTCCGTGATCATTTACAGAAATGAGATAAATTTCGTACATTGTAAATGGTTTAAGATCCTTTAAAACGGTGGATGTTTCAGTAGCATTAATCTAAAAGCGGACAACATAATTTAATAAAAATGCACAATTTAATCAAAACATTTTTTACTTTAATTTCTGTAAATTTTTCGACAAAATTTTTTTTCCGTCCTTGTCTTTCAATTTTCGGTTTTGCTGGTGCCATCGCTCCGTCGGCGGGGAAATATTCTTCTTCCTCTCCCATGGGCTACGAAATTTAAAAATTGCAAATTTCTTAAATATATTTTTTAAATGAATAAAATATTAAATCAAATAGTCTACCCCATCTACATCTCCTGATGAGGATTCCAGCTCATCGAATCCTTTCATCTCAGTAATGTTTAAAATAAAATTTTCAACATTGCTCATATTTCCAATTGGCATTTTCCACTTGACTTTGATTTCCCGGTCTGAAATGGGCTCCACTACAAATTCCCTCGGTGGAGAAGGAAGTAACTCTTAGAATTTCAAATAATAAAAAAAAATTATTTTTTTTTTCGTTTTTGCGAGAAAAATAATAAAAGCATAATAATGCCATAATTAGTCTCTTTTTACCTACTCCTTGAGCAATGCATGCTAAAGTCGCGCTGCTATATTGTGAGCATGCGTAATGGTGCAAAACACTTGCCGTTTGTAGAGTGTATTCCCCTTTACAAACCTCACGACATGCCGCGGGCACTCGCTCGCGAATACAACAAGGTTCATGGTTTTTACCATCTATCAAAAAACATGTGTTTATAAAAAATGAAAAGAAAATCTAGTAGAATTAGTATGTTGAATAACGTGATTCGGACCTGCCATACAAAAAGCGATTGACGCTAAATGATCTTCGCATTCGTGAGAAGTAGTTCCAGAGGCTCCTAACACAATGTTTTTTAGACTGCAGAAACCCAAACAATTATCGGGCACATTTTTAATTAAGCAGCATTCTAAAAAGCAAATTCAAATTTTAAAAAATATATATATACCGGTATCTAATAATTGATTAAAATAATTGGCAAGGTAATTTGAACCTGTGAAATTGTGAGTGAGTGAAAATGGTGTTGACAGCGGCAAAGTTCCAGGATTTGTAACTGAAAAGATAATATTTCCATTAATTAATTGAAACTTAAAATTGGTGTCAACTAGCGTTAATTATTTGGCTAATTAGAAATTGACTACTAACGATTCATTATAGTATCGAAAAGTATCAAATAGCCGATAAAAATTTTGTCGTTGAACCAGATGAATAATTTAGAGATTGTATTACCTGTTAAGAGTTGAAAAAGTCTTACAGCGGGAGAGCTATTGACTTCGCAGACGTATTGAGCGGTGTCACTGACCCTGGTTGGTTTAATCGACAGGAGCCACTCTGCTGAGTCTGTCCAATGGGATAAAAATTCAATTATATGTATGAGAAATAATGTTGGTACAAATTTGGTTTCCAAGAGAAACCGCAAACAAAAAAAAAAAATTCCAATTTTACTTTCTAGGATTTTACTTTTACCCTTAGGCTATTACATTTTTAAAATTTTAAGCTCTAACATTTCAGTGTGGTGCTGAGAACCCGAACGGCATTCCGATTTCAAAAGTTTTCAAAATAATTTTTTTGGGAAAAGCTAATTAATGCCAGCAAATAAAAGCTCGACAAAGGCATAAAAATTAATACGGTCTACTTTTTGGACATTTAAAAAGAGAATAATTTTTTTAATTCACTTAGAGCAAAGACTTTTCAACTTCGCTGAATTTTGAATTTCCATGTTTAAAAAAATATTTAAGCATTCTGTAATAATTACAGTATTATCATTTTTCTCCCGAGCATTATATCAGCCTTTAAGTTGTTCCTTTAATAATAAAAAATAATAAATAAAACCAGTTGTATAAATAAAATGCAGACAACTGTTTTACAAAAACTTCGTTAAAATATTTTTCAATAAATTAAAAAATAATACCAAGACACAAAAAAAAAAAACTAAAATTTTAAATAAAGTATTGTTTCGAACGAGCTCCGGTAGGTTCGAATTTCTTAGCAACACACCACTGAGACAATATTTAACTATTTATCCTTTTAAACTAAAGTTTACCTTTGGTGTGGATGACTGAAACTCTCACATCGCTAGTTACTCTTATAGAACCAGCTGTTAAAACATCAGGTCTTCCATTTTTAATCCGTTTCCATATCACCTAAACACGGAAAATATTTTTAATAAATTAAAAATGTATTTCGCTATGTAATTAAAAAGCAACTAACAGTATTATTTTCTAAATTTTTAACATTGCACGTGAGAATGGCTTCCTGGCCAGCAATAATGGACAAGGGTTCCCTGGAATTGCCTCGGAGGTCAGGAAGTGCTAAATATCAACAAAAACAAAATTGTGTTAGGAATGAAAACAGGTGTGGTTGACTTCTCCCCCGAATATAATTCGGTAATGTTTTGCGGGTCACAATTAATTTTAGGTCACCCGCAAACATCTTCATTAATTTTAAAGCGTGTTTTATTTGTTTTGTTTATTTATTTTTTTTTAATACTCGTTATATTTCTTTCTCCTTTTCCTGATTCGTTGTTTTATTATAATTCCTTTTTTTCTCTTTGTTTTTGTGTTTGTTTTCGTGTATACGTGAGAGTGCACCCCTGATCCATCGATATTACGGTGTCATCGCCACTAGCATATCTTTCATACATTTGGCGATCAAATAAAAATCAATTTTCATTTCCTGTGCTGACGTCATCCTCATTATAGATAGACGTGAGCGCATCTGAATTTAAATACCACTCAATTTACAGTTATTTTATTCACCATTCGATGACTTACACCAAAAAATTATATATTTTTTTTTTTATTTATAAAAAAAATATATACAAAAAGCTAATTGACCCTATTTACTATTTCAAAGCTGTCGATCAATCCCCGTTTGTTTGTAAACTTTGAATCTAAAGTTTTCCAGCAAAAATGTTGATCGGACGTGTTAGTAAAATGAATGAGCGATGAATCCGGACAAGGACAGCGTGTTTAATGTATTACAAATAATATTTCCGAGTATGTATAAGATACCAAAAAAAAAACATAATAAAAGTATAAAAAAAGAAAAACTACGCGCAATTGTCTTCGCTTCGCTTCATTTGTAGGACAAAAACTGCCATGTTTCAACTTCCAAAATGAATTATAAAAAAAATAATTCATTCAAAAATTAATTACTAAAAAATATATTTTTTCCGGTTAAAATACTGTATATTAATATCTTTTAACTAAACAAAATAATAAGTTAACCTTGGATTTACTGCACTATAAGTCGCTGACATTGATAATTTTTCGATGGACACCTACTTTTTTCTAAATTTTTACAAAGTTTTCCGAAAAAAAATTATTTTTGTTGTTTTATCGTAGTAATTATTATTAATCATATCTAGGAACGATTTCAAAAATTATTTTCGTAAAACGACTAAAAAATAATTATTTAAACTAGGAGAAATTTAAATTAACAAAGAATTTTTGGAAAGTGGAGGGCTTTTATTTCTTTATTTTTTTTCTTCATTTTTTTATACGCTTCGACGTCCAATTTGAAGTGAAAGAGAGCGATGAAAGGTGCAATGGCCGTTTACAATAATTATGCTCCACCTACTAGCCACTATCCTTATTTTAATCAAAAGTGAAAATAATTACGAATTTATCTTAAAATTTTTTTATATTTTATAAATACACTAAAGTATTATGCACATGCAAAAAAAAAAATTGATTGCTTATATTTATTATTAACTGAGGCGTTGTTTACGCGTATAAGCTATAAAACTGAACTATATTCACTATAAGGATATCGTTCAAATATCCCTCATAAAAATATTAAAATAATGCTATTAAATTATTTAATTACATAATTTATCGTCTTAAAACTTTTATCATTCAAATATTGCAAATAAAACTTTTAATTCGCAATTGTCATTTCTATTGAAAAATGATAAATGTTTTTTATTCACGATAATATTTTATATCGTCACCCTAATGAGAAACCAGCGTAACTCCACTTTTTTTCAAAAATGACTTTTTGGTTCCATCTAGTGGAGA
>JAQGAZ010000585.1:0-53576 GCA_034692225.1 Polydesmus complanatus | reverse complement strand
TGTTTGAAGACAGTGCTCCAATCCGTTCAAAAGATATGGAGGTGGAGGCATTACTTATCAGCCTACCCTCGTATATTTCAAAGCATTACATTTTTTTAAACTTGTATAATTATTAGTTATTTCCGGAGCTCATTATCATCTATTAATTATTATTAGCTAAAGAGAATATGGGAGTTTTTGTTTATTTAGGTCAGTAGAAGAAACCCCTTTGATAATAATTTGCCCCCCTTTGCCTGCTATAAAACAGTCTATAAAAATGCGTCTAAAGTGGAAAATAGTAATTATTAGAGGAATTTTAAGATGATAATTGATGATCATTTTCATCTTTACTTAGCACTTCTTGTTATAGTTTTTTAAAAAAAAAAAATAATAATAAATCACAAAATTGTAAAATAAATTTTTTTACACAGATACACAAAACATCAATTAAAGGCAAATCCTTAGCGTATAAACTTTTATATTTTTGCTTAAAATGTAAAAAGAGGAGTGATATTCCGTGGTATTTATTAATTGAGCGGTATATAATTATGCAAAAGTACCTGTACTTTAATTTTTCATCACTTATTTTTAATAATGAACTTTGCGTTTATGGTACCGTCGATAATATAGATATTCTCGAAATTATTCATTTTATTTGGACACCTTTGGCTTTTATTATTATTTTTTTTTCTTCTTACATTTGCTTTTATAATACCGGTACCCGATGAAATAATAAATTATTTTAAGCATTTGCATAAAACCGAAAGTTAAAAAAATCAATAGTACTGTAATTGCTGTGAAGAAATTGACACCGCAGTCATGATTCACGTATTTTAATCAATTGCAATTTGCAAATATTCATTAATAATAATAGGCTACTGCTGTATACTGTACAGTTATGTGCATCATGTGTTTCAAATACTGTATCAATAACATTACAGCACTGCAGGCAATTTAAAAAAAAAGCGTTAAATTTCGTGATTTATGTACGGTACAAAAGGATTTTAATTTTCACCAAAAACTGCGTAATGTAATTTTGGAATTTACTAAAAAATGTAAATATACTTTTTAAATACATAAATAATATTACTGTAGTAATAATAATAATTATTATTACATTGTACAGTAATGTACATGAATTGCGCAATAGGCTACCGGTATTGCAATTTGTACTGTACTTGGCAACACTGTCGTCAGCATCGAATATCCGGTAGCCATTTTGGCTTGTGCTACGACGTGGTGACTCCGAATTATCGTTAATTTGTGAAAGTAAAATTATTGATTCGGTCTATTAATTAACGGTTAACGTGTTCATTGTTTAAAGAAATGCCATCTTTAACGGCTAAAAAATAATTTTATTTGTGTGCAAGGAGCCATGATGAGTATTAAAGCAGTAAGTCACGTAGGACCGCAATATTTCAACTTTTCTCTATGATTCAACACGCAACCTAGAATAAGAAGCAAGAATTCTTCGATTACAATAACATCATTAAAGTAGGTACATTTTATGTCAAGCAACTTCCATTTTAAACTTTAATTAATTCATCATTTACTCTTCTATTAAATTTTTGTGTTTGAAAATGTTGTCTCGAATCGGTTCCCGCCATGACCCCATCATTAAGCTAAAGCACAATAATTATTACAGTGTGTACCTCGGACAACAAACTCATTTACATGGGCTAAATTTAGAAAAATCGGTAAACAATAATTATCTGTTTTCAAAAAGTGTACAGTAGCCTACAGTATTAGGTATTAGTATTGATCGATTGCATTTGAAATTCTGTACGTGTGGTTGAAAGAGCTTAACAAGACGAGACTCGTGAGTTTGTCACCTTTTGTCACCAATTTTATCTACAATGGATTAATCTCGAAAAATGTGAGAAGGTTGTATTAATTTGCGAGGAATAATAATATTTTTGATCTTTGCACATCGCTAAATAGGCTAGTAAAAACATT
Source organism: Polydesmus complanatus (assembly GCA_034692225.1). Taxonomy (NCBI): domain Eukaryota; kingdom Metazoa; phylum Arthropoda; class Diplopoda; order Polydesmida; family Polydesmidae; genus Polydesmus; species Polydesmus complanatus. The sequence goes on along the minus strand of JAQGAZ010000585.1, from coordinate 51,641 downwards.
GAGATGATTTTGTTCTGCAGATCGATTGAGGTTACACCTGTAATTCATCTGCCGTTATTATAAGCGTGAAGAAGAATAGTTTCTATTGAATTTTACCAATTACATTTTATTTAGTCTGCTCATTGTAAGTGTTAAAATAAATGTGACAGTTGCTGGAAGCCATTTTTACGGGCGTGCGTGTGTAGACTTCCACGTGCTTTGGCATGTAGACGACGCGCACGCACCTTTAGCTTCCAGACCGCTCGTATCAAAGGTGAAACAAATAAACAAGCCGCTTGGGAAGGAAAAACAGAGAGATAAGTACAGGCAGGGACTGCGTAACGTTTAAAAATGTGTTAAAAAGTGCAGAGCATCCAAACACATAAATCAGGTAGAAAAAAATTTTTTTTTAAAAAAGAAAAGAAAATCAAATACATACTGTATAAAAAAAAAATTCAGAAACAGTTGCCATCTCTATTTTGCATCAGCATTCAGCAACACTCTCGTTGCCACTTAACTCAACTACGGTAGAGATGAAAATCTCTTATGTTAGAACTGATCTCATCATTTTGATCAGCTTTTAACTGGTAATGATTTTTCCATTAAAATTAACGATAGTACTCATATCAGATAATTTCATTTTTTTTTTTGTTTATTTTTTTTTTTAAAAAAAAGGTTTTAAATGTTTTAACTTACTCCCCCCCCCCCCCCCCCCCCCCCCCCGCGCTATTAAGCGCCTACTTTTATTTCATTAAGATAATTAGTACTGTAAAATAAAAAAATTAATGATATTGATAGTTAACCGGTAAAATAAATTAAAGCGAATTTAATTATTTTAAAATAAAAAAGATTTTATCGATGTTTACCTTACTACGTATTATAATATTTAAAATATAATTAGCCTATAATTATTGCCGGGCAGTAAGATATTTATTATCTAGTTAATAGATCGTGATTGAAATTACAAGTAATTTTGTTAAGATTTATTATTTTTAAACAATTTTTTTTTTAAATAAGGAGATTGCGGTTAAGCGTTTTTGCCACTTATGCTTATGACGTCATTAGAATTATAATTAGGACAAAAAATGTACGATGCAAATTATTGTGTTTGTATTTTTTAATAAAAATCTTTACATATTACGGTGTCGTAAGAATAATTAGTTTCTTTTTTTAACCGTTAATAAAAAAGGCAAAAATTCAAATTCTTACGCCATAAGACGTGGAGTTAAAGAGTAAGAACGAGCAAACTCTTTTTAGAAAAAAAGAAGTTTTAAAAATATTACGATGGAATTGAACAGATTCAGTTTTTTTTTTCACATCATAAGTTAGATTTAACCTCTTAGAAAGGGAACTTTATTTTTATGAAGCTAAATAACTGTGCGAACAGGGCCTGGGTGGTCGAAATAACACTTACTGTTTTTGTTTTAATATTTCATACTCGCTTTGACGGGGAGAGAAATGGCAAAATATTATTTAAGGCCGTTTGGTGTTACTGTCAACACGTTCGGATAAAAATAATGAATCATTTGAATCAAAAAGAAGTTTAGTTTTACCCGCTATTTATTTTATCTGCATCATTTTAATACGGATGACTATCATGGGAGTCATTGGTTTCATATCAACCACGGAGATAGAGGGGCTTCTTTTAAAATAATAATAAACTTAAATCAGAATTAATGATAAAAATATTTATGTATAAATTTGCGAAAAGAAATGACCGTACTGTAGTTTGAAAGTTTGCTTTTCTAATTCTAGACTTGCGCTATCATTGGCACCATTCATTATTACTGTATGTTTGAAAAAATGCATGTAGGTGGACTACAAGCCTACAAATCACTTATCATTGCTGATGTTATCTGAATTCACATGACCAATCTGATAAGTCATACTAATAAAGAAAAAAACATTGCGTGTCTGGTATGAACAGTTATTAAAACAGGTTATTATATTCATGGAAAACGCCGTAAACATTGCACCTGACGATAATTTAATTATCGGCACTCGTTTCAAATTCAAAAGAAAACGAAAATTGTTTAAGAATAATTTACACAGAAACTAGTACATGTACAATAACTGTTAAACTTCAGTATAGAGAAAGTGGTCTTTAAATGGGAGTGGTGTTCAATAGTATTTTTTTTTTTATTATTATTAAAATTTGAATTTTGTGGTTTGCTGGTTATTTAGCTAGAACTCTATTACTAGACATTTTAATCATGATTTTTGATCTGTGTACTGTTCAGTATATTCAACCGCATTCAAATGTTGACTCATGATGGTCTTGAAATAGAGATCTCCATTAAAATTAGGACTTAAAATGGGTGGTCTTGTAGTCGAGGGCCCCTCCTTTTGGGAAGTGCATTAACATGGAAAAATCGGAGGGACGTACAGTATTTAAGATGGGTCTTTCTTGGGAGGTGGTCTTGCGTAGAGGTTTCACTGTACGTTCAACTTTGCATTTACACGAGTTCTATTTGCACGAAATGATTATTTCAATGCTTAAGGTATTGCAAAAATTAATACAGTGGAACAGAATTATGCGCGAATTTTTTTTTTTTTTATATTTTTTAATTCTGGACAAACTATTGCCTAATTGTACTGTACGGAATTTAATTAAATTGATTTACGTTAATTTTAACTGAACTATAAATGAAAGGTCGGATATATTAGAGATTTTGCGGTTAGACATTTTTTGCCTGGTCTTCTTATGCTTATGATTTCATTAGAATTACATGTTAAAAAAAGGAGTTTTTAAAATAAAGCTTTTTACTTATGACGTCATTATAGCTTTAGGAATGATTAATTTCAATTGTTAATTGTTTATAATAAACATAAAAGTTCCATTTCTTGCGCTAATCGCAAATTAATCGCAAATTTAATGGTATTAATACGAACTGTAAACGTGATTAATAGAAGAAACTCCAGGCATAAATTTTGGAAATGAACAATAATTTGTATACATATTTTATTTAAAAAAAAAATTAATGAATCGTAAAATATCGAGATTTAAATAAAATGGGTATGAAAGTCATGTTGGTAAACTGACCGGAAATTCAAAGAGATTAATACATTGTCAATAGTTTATCTGAACATGTTTGTTTTGAAAATTGATTTGAATTCCGAAAGGGTGATCAGGTTTGTTTTTTTCTCACCTCCCCCCCTCTCTTTTTTCTTTTTCTTCCAATTATAATTTAAATCGGCGATTATTGGATAAGAATAAAGAAGGTGTGAGCGATGTAAGAAAAGAATGCAGACCAATGAAACGATTTAGGGTTCATCTAGTGATTAGCATAATCCGAGGAAGCAAAGTTTCTCGAAAACCAAAAAAAAATATAAAAATTTTTTTTTAGCAGGGACAAATTACGTGTTCAATAACATTAAATTCGTATCATAAAGATTAGATTGGTTGTGGTGTGTGTGTGTGAAGAATGACGAGATTCGAAATTTTTTTTGGAAACCAGTTTGATCGAATTATTTTATTGGTTTTAAGTTCATCGATCAAGAAAACCAGCCAAAGTTGGTTGAGGATTTGTTGTCAAAAGTTATTTTACAAGCGAAAATAATCATGTCGAAATTGCGGTACACTTTTTTTTTTGTTTGTTTCTTTTTATTTTTCGTTATCCCAGTATTTCTAGTTTTTCAAATTTACGAGCCACGTTTACATCATTAAATTTGAGTCGCATCAAAATAATTATAAGTTAGGTGTGTGTGTAGGCGAGTTTCGTCTAATCTTAATAGGATTTGTTTTTATAAAATAATATTAATAAAAAAAAAAGCAAAATATTGATTTTTTTTTACCGTACATATCAATAAAAACAATTTTTTTTTTTCATTTCTTATTGTCATTCAACGCACTATATTGTAGCATTCTTTTTTTTTTTGTTGACCTAATTAATTATTGGTTGAGAAAATAATTAACGCACCAGCCACCAAAAGTTATCACATTATTAATATTATTAGTCCTTCATTATTTCAATGTATTTCTTAATTATTTTAAGGGTTGATGATTAGGGGAGAAGTCTACCACTTAGTGGTGACATTTCGATTTTGATAAGCACGTGACTTTTAAACCAAATCGCACGTTATTTTTTTTTTTTTGTTATAATTTTTCACGTGATAATTTGATTGTTTTTATTTAGGATTTTAGCATTTAATTTATTGGTACAGGTGCGCTTGCTTAGATTTTTATCAAACATTATTTGCTCAAATTTATTATTAATTTGCCAAACATAGTAATTATTATTAGGTATTATAAATTTTTAAAAAAATAAAAGCAATTTCTCCATTCACTTCCGGTTTTTTAATCATAATACTGTATCTAATTTATCGTGATTAGTAGTTGGTGTTTTTTTTAATATACAGTGTGTACTGTACAGTATATATTTTTTTATTAAATATTTTAAATAAATTTTTCGAACAATTTGCCTTGGAAAAATTTTTCACATTTTAAATTGAAGCTTTTAATATATTAATTTTTATTAAACAATATTGTATTGAGTTTGCGGATAAACGTTTTTGCTAATTCTTATGCTTAACTCCTATTTTTATGACGTAAGAATTTGAACTTTTATGTTGATTATAAACGGTTTAAAAAAATGAATTACTGTAATGACGTCATAAGTAAAGCATTTTATTAAAAAACAAAACAAAAAATAATTGTTTCATAAATGTTATCTTACTTTTTATTCTAATGACGTCATAAGCAAAAACAGACCAGGCAATAAAACTCAACTGCAAACTCCAATAAATTTAACATCATTATTGAAGAGTTTGCGCAACACCTCTTGTTACCTTATTTCTCTCATTGCTTTAATTTTTTACAGTGACCCATTAGATCCAATCCTAAAAAAAAAGTTTAAGCACTGTTTTAAGGAAATACTCGTATTTTAAGGCAACTAAAACGTCTCTTATGCATCTTCCTTTAGGACAGTAATACTTTTGAATTCTATTTTTTTTTAAAATTATTATTATGAGTGTAGGGTATATTTTTAAAAAATGGCCTTAATGAATCCCTTAAAAAGTTACGGTAACGGCAGATGCTGCTAAAACTCTTTATTATCATACAAATTTAACATCCCTTATAAGCAACGTCACCAACAGTACATTTGTGTACTACACGCTTACTCAAAAAAAAAATGTGCTCTAGATTAAGTTCTAATTAAATACGAGTATATTTTTTTCGTTTGTCAAATAAACGAAATTTAAAATTTTAGATTTATACTGTATAGTTTTTTTTTAAAATGTCATTAAGAATTACAATTCCGTAAGCAAAGTCTCGTAAAACGTAGAAATGATTACAGCATTTTGAGAAAATTAGTTCTCTGAATGCGTTGTCACGCATTTTCGGAGTAACGCAATCGTAAAATAGGTGTTACGAGCTGCATGTTTCCTCAACCGCATAACGAAAGGTAATGAAATCGTGGTTAGAAAGTATTTAATAGGGAATGTGGTTGGTTAATATAGGTTAATTAAAGCTTAGCAACACGCCTGCAATAAAAATGTGACGGGAATATTTATGTCCATCATATCAACAAAACAGATAGAGTGGGGACCATTGGATTCCGAATAAAGGTCCCTCTACCAAAAACATCGTAGGTGGGGGAGTGATGAAATTCCTAAAGGAAACCAGTATATTATAAGGAAGATCGCTATCGATAACGAAAAATAAAAATAGAAAGAGAAAAAAAAACGAAACTTAAATGTTGAACACCTGCACTGATGCAAACACACAAAACAAACATCATCATCATCCACCAACATGTTTTTTTTTTTTTTCCTGAAATATTTTCGGATCTTTTATTCATTCGATTTTGACCCCTTCATTCTTCCTCCGCCCCTTTTATTTTTCTCATATTCAACTTCCATCCATCTCTCCGCTTACAATCTTTTAAACATTCATCATTTACCACGTGACATAGCGTCACGTGAGTTGATTACAGGGTGTGGTTAAAATGTAGCTATTTGAAGCTTTCTTTCTGTTTTTTATTTATTTTTGCTTATAAAACCCCAAGTTAGTATTTTTAGTAAGTTTCATTTCACCTAGTTTTATGGTGTGGTTTTTTTTACGCTCAATTTTATAACTTCATTCGCTACCTACACTATGTAATTGTATGTAGATTTTTTTTTTGAGATATCTGTATATATTTTTTTTTATTTGTCTGGCTTACAAATAATATTTGCGTATAAATTTATTTGACTACCTGAAATGAAATGATATACGGCGCATGTGCGACATTATTATTTTTATATATATATTTTTTTGTCTCGGTGGAGGAGAATAAGAGGAAGAAAAGATAAAAAAATATATATAAAGATGTTTGTGAGCGGAATAGTTTAGTTTTTTATTTGCCTGCCAGAAGTAAAAAAGTAAAAAAAAAAAGTTATTTACGAGGGTATATGTGGCTTTTTATTGTCGAATTTCTTTCGTTTTACCCCTCACCACGCGACCGAATCAGTCCATCTTAGTTCGCCAAAACGACTTCTTTGATGAGATTTATTATCACTAATAGTGTCAAATGTCGTCGGGAAAGTATTTCTTTTTAAAAAAAAATATTTTTTTCTCCCCTCTCCTACCAAAAAATTTAATTGTATATTCAATTAGCTAATTAAAGATGTCAAGTAAACTTGTTAACTAAATATTTCAATTGAACCTTGTTTGGAGTTTTTTTTTTTTTTTTTTTTTTTTTGGCGTCGTTGTTTACTCCAGCTCTTAACATTTTAAGAGTAACAATTTCAATGACCTTATTAGAGCAAAAAACAAAATAAAAAGTTTTGGTAGCAATTTCTTAAGCTGAATTATAATTTATCAATAGTAAAGGAATTGACTCGTCGACGTGATTAAAATCGATTTAATTTTTTTTTTTTAACACAATTATAATAATTCCTAGTTTGATTATCGCAACAATTTTTTTTTTGGTTTTGTTTTGTTTACGTCGAGATAAAGCGAACACCCAGATGGTTCGTTTCTTCAATGTTTCTTAAATATAAGAGGCAGTGATCTCTGGGAAAACACCGCTTTATACATTGTTTATGCTACATCATTGACGACATCTTGACGATGTTTGGAGGCCACGTGATAGGAAAGGTTATCTCCGAGTTTAGGCGATTGCAACTTTGGAGACGAAAATATGTGGGAAAAAGTTTCAAAACTGTAGTTAAAAAAAATAATTTCAAGTTTTATTTAATTTTTTTTTAAAAAAAAATTTTAAGTTTTTAAAAAGATATCGGTTTTTGAATACTGTATTGGAATTTTTTTTTTTAAAATATGAATTATTTTGAAAAAGGTTTGTTGTCATGATTGATTTTTATCTTAGTAATTTACTCGCTATTGTGTTGCTGACGTTGGTTTTGTAAACCAATACTTTTGGGATTGTCAGCTAATACCTTTAATGCGAGATGAGTAACTCAAGTTATTATATACAAAGAAACAATTAAGATTTTATTATTAGGTAGAGACATGCTGTTTTACAGCTGTCAGACGGGAACGATTTACAATTCTTTGTTTCTGCTGCAGTTGAAAATGTAGCGAACAATCCCAGACTCTTTATACACCTACACACGTTGTAAAGAATAATTATTTCTTTTCTCGCTCTTCTTCCTTTTAGGAGAGGAAGGAGATGAAAAATTTAATTTGCCATCTCGGAGATCTATCTGTACTTTGTTGGGGAAAACGAAATTCTAGTGGGATAACTATAATTCAATGGAATTAGCTAACATTCTTAAAATTGAATTATCTACAAGTAATATATAGTTACTCAGAATGGTTTTTTTTAAAAATAAAAAAAAATTTTTAGGTAAAGTTATAAAATGTTTTTTTTTTATGTAATGCTTGCTAAATTAAACTTGAGTAGTTTTTTTATGATTCCGTTAGTTTTTTTAAGATGGCTTACCGGTACTTTAAAAGAAATATAATGCTGTATATATTTTTTAAAACTGAAAAGCCCTTAAATTATTTTTTTTATGACGTTATTAAAGTACTATACAGTATATGAATCGCCCAGTTTCAAAGTGGTAAAAGTATTTTCAGATGTACTGCATTACTTAATTTTATTGTAAACTGTAAAAGTACAGTAACTTTATTTTGCATAATTTTGTTTAAAAACAGATAAACTTGAAAATAAGATGTTTATTACAAAATATTAAATAAAATGTCAAATTCCCTTTAAAATCATTTTTGAAATATGGGCGCTTCATCAATATGTTGCTGCGGTACTATAGCTTAGAGCTCATCATAATCAAAAATCAGTGTAATCAGGCTAAAATTACTTGCTTTTTAATATTAATGCATCATCCAAAATTTCTAATATTGTTAAAATTTGCAATTTAAATTTTCAATGTTTGCATAATTTCCAATAGCTAAAGTGGAGTTTTATTTGCCAGCTGAATATTAATGCAAAATATTACTACGAATATTATTTTACATTTATAAAAAGCTTCGATCACTTCTGCCCAATAATAAAAAATTATAGATCGTTTATTATGATAAATTTTGTTTAACCACAAGCCTCGGATATTTTGAATTACAAATTAACGATTTAATCAAAGTAGCGCAATTTGATTTACAAATTTTTCGCGTTTAAATTTTTGCAAATACTGGTTTATTATTTTTGAAACTATATCGTTGACTATTATAAATATCATAATTCACGAACTCAGCAGTTAATATTCTTTGAATTGAAATAAATTGTTATTTTATTATTTAAAAAACGAAACACTTATATGAAGTGAGTTACAGCCGGAAATCATTTATCTCACCAAATGATACGGTACCACGATGATCCACCCATTACATCATTTATTTGTAACCGTACTGCGGGGTGAAGGGTGAGAATAATTCTTATCAATAAGAATGTCTGAATCATTTTGTCCCACCCATTAAGCACCTTTTTTTTCTCTTATCAAGTTGCCTTTAGAACTTTTTCTCATCTGACAGATGAGTGAAAAGTCTTGTCCTGACCTTTTATCTACCCGGATCATCTTTTTGAAAAAGTGACCAACGCGAAAAGATGCGCATAAAGGGAGAGAGAGAGAGAGAGAAAATCGATTCCAAGTGTCAATCTTTTACATGGATCACCTCTCGGTTCGCCATTTATCAACGGAACGCCTGACGTTTCGAAAAGCATCTTCGAATTTCAAAGAGAAATTGCGTGGTAAAGCCGCTGTGCTATGCGTAGAGGTGAAAAGGGGCGTTCGAACAGGGGAGTAGGTGGGTGGGTTTCCAACGGTGAAGCGCAAAAAAAAGTCTGCCACGGTTTCCGCTTACCATTCTTCGAGCTACACTTCCGGACTCACCTCAACGGAAAGCAGACTACCGATCCCGAAATTTTGTTTGGTTTAGATCAATTTGCCGGGTCGAGTAAAGGTCATTTTCAGATAAAGGTGCGCGCGATGCGATGGGCGGCAGAAAACGACGTGGAACGTGACACTTTAATAAAAAATAATCATCTATTTTTCCTCCGTTCTTTTAAAATAGTAAAAAAAAAAAAAAAAGCTCCCACAGCCTCCTCCTTTTTTAGCTTTTCTCCCTCCCTTCCTCGCATTTTGTCTCGCTTTTTTCCAAACTGATTCGAACCAATATTATTTATTGTGTACATGTCGAAAGACGAGTTGAATTTGCATTGATATGTAAATTGAGCGGTGTACCCGAGGTGTTTCCTTTATTGTGCTAATTTTGTGCTTTCGCAATGTAATTTCAAATTTGCGAAAATCTATAAATGCGATGGAAAAAGTTGCCAATTTCGAACGTGATCCAAGTTTTATCTTTATTTAAAAGTCGTAAACATTTAAACGAGAAAACAGTACACTTGAATCAGCTGAGAAGTTAACTATAAAAAAAAAGTGTTGGATGATGCAAAAATTGTAAAAAATAAATTATCATAAACATTTATTATTATTTTTTGTTTATTGCAATACTGTAATAAATAAATAGTAGATTTTGAAATTTATTTTTTAAAAAAAATAATGCAATGGCTTAGTGTTTTTGAGTGGCTCGAAATTATTTTTGAAATCTTATCGGATGTAAATAATTACGCTTCGCTCTTAAAATTTTATTTTAATCTATAATTTTTACGTGCTGTAGTTAATTTAATTATTTTTTATCAAATTGTCATAAATTAACGAATTTTTAAGCAATTTTATATTAAAATTTCTTCAAATTTTTAATAATTACTTTTTTTTTATGCTTTTCGTAATTAAAGCCAAAAAGTAATTATCAGCGCTGTTCTCCAATTATTATTTTTTTTTCCTAATGAAAGAGTATTGAACTTGATTAATTTCTAACTTTTGAGCAGAATTTGTAAGTTAAATCAACAATAATTAACTCGCATCTGGTAATTAATTCGAGGGAAAAACACGTTACCGGTAATTGTGTATGTTTTAACCTAATTAATCAAAGATGAGAAAAGGATATGCCAAACCCACACACCATGTTAATTCACCGACCCTGCTTTTGCTGGGATTTTTACTTTAATTGCATGCATTAGGTTACATCTGCGTTTACCATTAGCGTTCGGTGATCAATCAATGAAAGCAACAAACATCGATGTTATTTACAAAAAAAAGTTCAGGAAACTTAGGTAAATTAAACATTATTTTACGGCTTAACAACAACTACGGTATGCATTTTACAATTTACACATTTAATCTTAATTTTAATGCATGAATGTGAATTGAATACTAGCACTTCGGAAAAGATTTAACTGCCAATTATTTTTTTTCGTAAGTTTATTTTTTAATAAGCTGATTATTATTATTTTTTTTTTAATACTGAATATATTTTACGAAGACAACATAATTCCGAAAGACTGAAATTGCAAAAATCCAGCATCTCACATTCTTTTATTTATTTATTTATTTATTTTTTTTAAGTTGGAGATTTCAACCGGTTAAATATTTAGGATTAATACTTTAAGGATTTTGCCTTGAACAAGTCAAACATTTCCAACCATAATACTTAAATAAGTACATAAATTATACCAGTTTATTGCAGAAACTGGACATTCTTCACATTTTTGACATGTTAGTTAAATTTAATGAATTTTTAAAGTTCCAACTCTATAATAGTTCACCGAGGAGTAATTAAGCCTATATAATTTTGTAAAAAAAAAAATTAATAATGTAGGCCTACTGTATTTGCATTATTTGCAAAATTGTAAATTGAAATAATCCATCTATCTTGTAGAGTTTTCGATGCGCTATTTAACCGTAAAATGTCCTAAGTTCCATTAAACTTACTCAGTTTTTTTTTTTTTACATTATTATTTCGAAAATTATAAATTACCGTTATACGCATTTATATAATTAATTCTATTTGAGTTTGGCAAACAAAAGTAAAAAAAATAACGCATGTTTTTATACATATCTATTAAAATCCTTAATTGGGTTTTTTTCTCTAAATTCTCATTCACAATAATTAGTATTTATGCTTTAAATTTATGAGTTATAAAAATTTAGATTTGAATAACTTTAACGGTCGATTTTTGATTTAATAACTAATTAAATTAACATAATTTTTAAATATTTGAGTTTAGCCACTTATTGGGTTATATATTATATTTTTGTCTAACATTTAAACAGTAACTGTTGATGAATTATGTTTCTTTTGGGGCGACGATTTTGTTTTTTTGAGGAAAAAACAACTCTTTTTGAGAGGATAATGGTTGGTCTAATTAAAATCCGATTTGAAAGGTTAATGATAGGTAACCCGTAGGAATATGGGCCAAACAGTGGTGTGTAAACGTATTAGTAGTACACAACAGTTACTTATAAAGGGTATCTGTTTACGATGGTGGGAGGGGGGAGGGAAACAAAACATTTAAAAAAAAAAAAAAACAAAGATCGAATGAAATTCGACCTCGCACACACAACGTAATTTTTTGACATGGAGACTGATAAAAGTTTGAAGTAAAATGTTTTGAAGCTTGAGTGAATGGAAAGCAAGGTAAATGGTAGGTGGAGTTGAAACGTCAACAATGTTTACAAATCACTTTGAAACATCGGTTTTACATGCTATTAAATTAACTTTTAACCGCCAACCTCCTTCATCACTTGCTTTTTTTTCTTTTCTTTTACGAGAGATAAAACATTGGGAATATTTAATTGATGGTTTTCGGCGACGGCTTCAAATTTTCTCGTTAAAAATTGCCCATTTCTCTTCCCCTTCTCATCGCTTACCCCCTTCCAATTCTATTTATCCAAATTCTGCTCTTGCTGCGAAAAATAGAAAGAAAAAAAAAATATATAATTTATCCCTAATTTCATTCTCATTTTTGTCAGACGGAATGACGTCATTATCGACCACCCAGGCTCGCCAGTGGTAGCTATTAGTGGTTAGCGGTAGGGCGGGTTAAAGATATAATATTAAATGACTCGTGTGTACTCACCAATGGCTTTTAGCACCGATTGCAAATTGGCCGGTGACCACTCGGCGACTGCCCCGAAAATGTCGTCGTATCGAGCTTCCAACTGCTTCCGCTCGCCATCCCAACTTAAAAAAAAGATGTATTTACGTCCTTTTTGTACGTCGGAATAGCAGGCGGATTTATGACCGAAATTGGGCACTTCTAACCGTTGAACCCCGTTATTATTAAGCGCTCCGCCGACGAATTTGATAAGTTCCGCTCCCTTATAAATGTCCGCGACGTCGATTTGAGCGCGAAAAGTGTCCGCGTCGGTTTTGTCCGTGGGCTGAATCGCCCTCACGATCCCCGACAAAACCACGGGCGATTTTTGTGTCCTTTCCGAAACCGACATCGGTCTCCAATCGTTGGTCAGCGCTAAAAGACATCCCGACGACACATTGACACTCCAACACAGCATCATCCACGCGACGAACACATATCTGGCCACATCAATCCATTTCATTTTGAATTCGATCGAGCAGCGAGCTTTTCTAATCACGATTTTTTCTTCACCATTTTAATAATTAATAATTTATTTTTTTTAAAAATTAAAAGAAAAATTATTCAGAATTTTAATTTTTTAAAAAGAGAAAAAATAAATAAGAATTTTAATTCGGGAAAAATGCGTTGACGATGTTTGAAGGTGACACGCACGTTGCAGAACCTCTTTGCGCACTGAGAAGAAACAATTGCTCCTTTCTCAAACTTCCAATAACATACTGGAGTGTTTTCTTAAGGTAAGGGGGTGTGTCTTCCCGTTACGATGACGTGTTTGAGGAGAAACATGTACACAAGTCTGCCGCAAGTGCAACATGCGCATCGGATGTAGCGGCGCGCGGGATTAATACCACCGCGTTTTATGCGTTTATTACGCCGGGTTTCACTGACTATTCCGATGTTTATTTTAATTAAATTAAATAAAAATAAAGCGCCGAATTCCTGCTCAGATTTGGGCTTCGTAATCTTTCTTTCGTTTTGTTTTGGAAATCGCGAGCGAGAGAGAGAAACAACACGAAATAAATAAATAGAAAAGGATTGCGACTGGCGGTGTAATAAAGTTTTATAAGGAAAAGTTATTTTTATGACCGGTTATTTTTATTATTAATATTTGCGTTGCTTAATGGGGGGATAAGCAGGTGGTTTGCCGAGATTATAAGATGTACGTATTTTATCGTTAGAACATATTGCGAATACAAAATTATGCCTGATGAGAAGGAAGGGGTTTAGATTCGATTGAATTATAAATATATTTCTATCTTTTTAAGCGTGTTTAAATACCGCCAAAAGAACAATAAATTTCTATTTATAAATTATGTTTATTCAGAGATTAAACAAATTGTAATCTCGCGATGTGTGTGTACTTTACCGGTCGGTGCGAATAAAAGTTGTTTTTGAGGATGGTGCTACTATTCTTTCACCTACCAGGAGGACACCCAAAGAGTTCAGGTGCAAATACCAGATTCAAGATAGATTTTTTTTACTTTTACATTTAATTCCACACTTTTTTGAAAGTAATTATAATGTTATTTTTAGAGAAAAAGTCAGACTTAAGCCTAAAGAATGTTTATTTTAATCTCATTTTTTTTTTCTTGTTTTATCAACTTTTTTTTTGTTGAATTTTTAATCGTCTAATTAGCATCCAGTACGTGCAAAGGAGTGAGTAGCTAATTTACGATGGTTTAAAACAGACTTAAAAAAAAAGGGATTATTTCCTTTAAGATTTTTAATTATAGATTTCTATTACAGTAATTAGTTTACCGATTACGCATAATATTATGCAAACTTTTAATGCTGTTGATCTAAGCAAAATTTTAAAGAATTCGCTAGTAAAAGTAGTATTTATTATGTAAGTTTTTTTTTTTGTTATTTGCATAATTTATTAAAAATGTGCGCATGCGTGTAATACTTAGATGATTGATTTGGACTTGAGTGCGTACACTTCCGATTTTTCTAAGACTATAAAGCTTTTAGCGATAAAAATGTCTAGAATATAGAAACATTTTATTCCTTAATTTATTGCGTTTTCTTCAAATAGAGATAAATTTTAGTTGTTTTTTTTTTCTTGCTTACATTTGTTTTACAAAAAAAATATTGTATGCAGATTTAAATGCCTATTCTTAATATTTAAAAAAAAAAAATCAGAAGAAAAAATTTGATAAGTATTGATAATTTTGTCATCGGGTGGTTTTTTCCTATTCCTAATCTTCTTTAGTTATCGAGTGTTTAAGCCTACGTGTGTTAAAAGAATGTTGAATCTGTTCTAGTTTTAGGATATTTTTGCTGGTTTTTTTTTGTTTTTCTTTTCTTTTTTGTCTTTATTGTGATCCCCAATTTAAGTAATGTAGACAGTAGTGCATTTTGGAGAAATAAGGGCTGCACGGATGATTGGAAACCACCATGACAGAAGCATTCAAATAATGTCAAAAAAAAAGTTCCCCTTCACATAAATTGAACGACACGCAAGCTCTGCATTTTCCTCGCAAATGCGAGATTTTTGATTTATCAAATAAAACAAATTCTTAGATTTTTCTCATTTTTTTTTTTTTTTTTTATTTGAATTAAAGAAAGATAGCGTCATCAATCACCGTTTTCCTTAAAAGTTACATTGGAAAAGAAAAGTACTTTAATTTATTACAAAAAATTTTTTCCGCCCTTCTGTTTTGGGTTTTGAGAGATGCTTTTAAATTGTAACTTTTACTCCTAAGGTACCGGTTACAGTAGTTTATTTAGTTTTAAATTGATACACCGGTAGACATTTTCGTTTTTAGCAGCCAATTAAATTTTTTTTTTACACATTTGTAATTTAAATTTAAAAAAAAAAATGTAAATACAAGCAGCTACAAATAATAGAAAATGCAAAATAGTATCTGAAAAATTTAGCGTACATTTTTATAGCATTTTATGCGAATTAATAATATATAACTGATAAGATAGAAATTTTAACGATTCTGGATAATATTAGTATACAGTTTTATTACATTATAATACAAGTTTATTATTTTATATAAAAAAAAAAGCGTTTTATCGCAACGAAATACAACTTAATATGTTTAAGCTATCAGCGAACATAACATGGGAGAGAGAGAGAGAGGGGGAAAAAAATTAACATAAACTTTGAATACTGGTACGTAATCTATACTAATTATTCGAAGCAACATCTTAACCATTGTCGCTCGTATTTGTCATCACGCGCACCCAAAATCTTAACTTAGTAAACGGCAGTTGATTTATTCGAAACGTTCATTTCCTTTCACTCTCTTAATTTTCATTGTTTGGTTAAGTTACGACACATAAAATTAAGTTAAGCTATGTTCAGCAATTGAATGAATTCCGGCTTGATTTCGAGCGGCCTTTTGTTTTTTCTTCTTTTTTAAACTGCAGGGTGAATGCGATCCTCGGGCACTTTATTATTATTATAAAAAAAAGCCGTACAAGTAGCTTAGTACAATTAGCTCCCAACGAAAATTATTAGCAATCGCTTTAAGGAACGATTTTCAAAGTAATAATAGTAAGTATAGAATAATTAGCTAGTAATGAATAGACTCGCAGTCTAGTCGCTACTATAATAATAAGTGTACATAAGGAGAGAGAGAGAGAAAAAGAGTTAGCTTCCAGTCATGACGAAGCACATTCAGTTTACTTTTAGAACGTTATCTATTTATTAAATGATGTAGTTGTAATAAATTATTAAATAGTTAATGTACTTACAGAAATAAAACTTAGATTTGTTATGTTGACGTGTTTTTCCAAAGGGTTAAGCTACTCTCTGGCGCAGTTTTACTCGTTAATAATAATATATTATACCGGTACTCTCTCTGGTTTTAATAATATATTATTGCATTATAAATAAAACTCATAAATTGGTCGAAAGAAAGTTTTAAAATATTAATGGTAATTTCCAAAATCAAATTTATTGAGTTTTTTTTTATTTATTTATTTATTCATTTTTTTTATTAAAATAAAATGAATTTATTGGTTTAAAAGAAAAATGTAATTCAAATTTGCTTAGTATTGGAGCTTGACTAACGTTTTCTACGAAATGCGTTTGTAAACAAATGTTGTTTCTTATCTAAATAAGTCAGTTATTTTCTTCCTTATATTTGTGCATCGGCGAAAAAAAAACCTACTTTTCACTTTCAAAAGTAAGCGCTAACTTGCATAAAATTACTTAACCTAATTTGGAATAAGGTATTTTTGTTGTTTTCGATAACAAAGATTGATTATTTAATTTAAAATTTAGTACAAATATTAGTATTACATTTTAACAAATTTTCACTTTGTTATGACAGCGGTTTACTTTTAGTCGAATAATGCAGCTAATGCTATTTTTATTTATATATAATTTTTTTTTGTTAATCGCATCGAAAACTATGAAAATTCTTCAATGCAATATTTACGTATAATGCATAATTTAAAAGTAGTAAATTTAATTATAGGTTTCAGATTTAAAAAAATGTAATCTTTATTATTTATTAGTTTTCGATAACATGAAGATAGAAATTTGGATTATATTATGTGATTATGCATACAATTCTATACCTACCGGTATATTAAGTTATTTTTTTTTTCTTCTTCTTGATGAGATACTGCATTGTTTACACTAGATAATCAGCGTTTTAGCTTTTAAACAGCAATGATGTTAAAAGCTTCTCTCGTGATATTTACAAAGAATTATTATCTAGTAAACAAAATTAACAGTATTAACGGACGTAGATTATTTTTATTTCGTGTTAACAAAACGTATATATTATTAGTAAATAATTAGTAATAACAAAGTTTATTGACTGCACATGTACAGTATTTGTATAACGCACAGATTAGCAGTAAATAACATTATAACAAAACATTAAAATTTGTTTTTTTTTTAAAAAAAAAAGTTTATTTTGCTCAATTTTGTTTTTCTGAGCAAATACAACTAGTAATTCTTTTAATTGTAAGATCGAAGCCATTTTCGACTAAACATTGTTATTAGCGGTGTTGTAATTCACGTTAAAATAATTGTCAATTTCACATTATATAATTTTTTAAAATAGGAACGTTAATTTTGCAGGAACAGTAAAACAAATTACAGATTAAAAAAAATTAGTAGTATAAAAATATTTTGGTAATAATCGAAATAATACTCGTACTACATGAAAAGATATAATAAAATAGGTCAGCAGTCGAAATTTGTAAATTATTATTTTTTTTTTTAACAATTTAACAATATTTAAAAAATAATAGGAACATAAATTTTTTTTTTACCATTTAAATAAAATCTTTCTTAAAATTTATATTTACATTGATATCGTATACTTTATGCATAAAGAGTTAAAAACGTTTCATCGTTATAAAAATAAAATGGAAAAATCATAATCGATAAAAACTTTTAAAAAATGCATCAAAAAACATGTTCATAAAATATAAGCACTATGCACACACACATAAAAACATTGCATTATTATTATTATTATTTAAAACTAGTGTAGGCTACATACATTTTGTGGATTTAGTTAGGATTACCTTCTATATTTTTGCCAATACGGGAATCATCGTTCATAAATATTTTTCCAATAAAAACATTGAACGAGTGAAGCATAAAAATGGTACAAACCATTAATTTTACTCTCATGTAACGAAATCAAGTCGTGCATTAAACCCCCTTCCAAAAGAAAAAATATACAACTTTTACTTTTATTACAGTATAGAAACTAAAATGTGAAAGTTGAATCCATCCAATCCGTTCTTATTTAGTTATTCGTAACCACGATGAATATACATACAAATTCCAGTGCACGTTTCTCCGTAATTATTTATTTAAATTATTGTCTATATACAGGAGGCGGGTAATTAGGGTATCGAGGGTATCCGAGCGTTTGAGCCAGTTGCGATAAGGAACCTTTAATATTGAAATTGTCCAGTCCACTTCCGCTCCGAGCTTGAGGGGGCCCTCCTCCTCCTCCTGCGAGTCCACCGGCTGATGCTCCGGGTTGATACGCGTTACCTTGAACGATGAGGGGTGGATTGTTGCCTCCCATATTAACCACGAATGTTTTTTGCAACGTCGGTTGAATACTAGCGTTGGGTAAAGATATTAAACTAGCCCCTCCGCCGGCAGTTAACGCCGCAGCAGCTGCTCCCGCCATCGGAGTCAAAATCGAAGTCAAAGCACCTCCGAAATCTCCCAGATTAAAACCGTTCGCGTCACTTCCGCCGCCTCCTCCGGTTAAAAAATCTAACGTTTTTCGTTGCGCCGATTGGAAAAAATTGAGAGGCGACTGATGCATCGGTTGATAGTAAGGGTTAATTGTCGATTGACTGATGTCAACGGCGGGTGGTAAACCGAAACCACCCGAGGATGGTGCAGTTTCCGGTGCGAAATACGTGTTCTGAAGGCTCGGTGAGTTGGTGGGATAAATTGCGCTGGGAACGATATAGGTTGCGGAGGTAGTCGAGGGAATCGTGGTCGTGGTGGTAGAAGTAGTTGTGGTAGGTTGAGCGGTTGTAGTCGGCTGAGTACTTGTAGAAGTGGTGGTATATGGTGTGGTGGTTGTAGTTGTAGGAACTGGAGTAGTAGTAGTAGGAGCTGGAGTAGTAGTAGTAGTCGTCGTCGTTGTGGTTGTCATAATTGGTTTTTCGGTGGTTGACGATGTCTGATAGTTAGTGAGAATTGATTGCGGGGCAAATTGAGCGAATGGAGGTTGTTGCTCCTGCGGGAGATAATTTTGCGCCTCAATTACATTTTGGAAAGTCACAATGAGTACCAGATATACTATGTTTAGTTGCATTGTAGAGAGTAGGAGAGAGAGTAGTGGGGGGGAGAGTAATTTGGCGGGCGTTCGGTATACGGTATGTCTTCGGAACGTGTTGTTCGAATAGACGGTTGGAGTCGAAATGAAATGAGAAAATGAAATTGAAAAGAGAGTTAGTTTTGTAGGGTTTGAAAAGAAACTGGTTTTGGAAATGGCTTAATTTTTCTCGAATTCAATTTTGGGCTGATGAGAATGAGGAAGTGAGTGAGCGATCGTTGTTGTTATTGCTGCTGCTGCGATTTGCTTGCTACAACTTTGGAAAACCGTATTGTTTGCTATAGTTCACTAACCAACCGCTCAACACCTACTAACACTTTTTAGCACCATTATTATTATACACTACTACCATACTTTTGCCCGCTCTCTTTCGGCGTCTAGCAATCTACACAAAGAAATTTTTTTTTTCTTTCGGCAAATATTTTGTTTTTATATATTTTTTTTGTGAAAAAAATTAGTACAATTTAAAATTTCACGCTTACGGTAATACAGTATTACAATAAAGTCGGTTTTATAAAAAAAGAAGAAAAAAAAAAGAAAATTACTTTAACCAAATACAGTACAAACAATTAAAATTTCTATGTAAGTGATGTAAAATTTTTTAATACTTGGTAAGAAGTATTTAAATAAATTCCATATTTTTGTATTATAATTGATTTTTACTGACTAAGAAATGTTAGCATGATCCAAAGAGGAAATCATGCTGCATCAATTATTGCTTTAGAACACGATTTTGGTTAGAACACAAGTAAATTATTTAAAAAATTTTATTTTGTAGATATTATAAAAATAATTTTTGCATGCCATTATGAACGTTAGTTTTAGTTTTTTATTCATTTTAACACCTCTATTGTTTATATCATCACATCTTTTTTTTAAAATAATAATATTGTTTTTTTTTTTTAACAATACAGTAGTTAAGTTTTATAATTAATAAAATGCCGATAAACGGTATTCTAAAAAATGAAAATTTTAAAATTGCACTGGGTGTAGAGATTCTAATTAAAATTCGTCACAATGTGTACTAACTCACATAGACACATCTGTGCCCAATTATGTACATGTACTTTTAAAAACTTTTAACAACGCAATAATGTTTGAACAATAATTTCAAACTGACATAATAGCAATTGTTGCTTGATGTCATTATTTGTTATACAAAACTTTAACTCATATGAAACTAATTACAATATCGTATTTAAAGTACAGTACGGGTGTATAAGAATGACTAGAAAGCTAATTAATTAAAAAAAATAATTTAAAATTGTAATCGCTTCATTTTGTTGGAAAGAAGTTCGTAGCCTATTAATATGAGCCGTAGTTAAATTACCGGAAAATCAAATATTTTAATTTTATTTTTTTAATAAATAATTTTATGTTTATTCTTATTAAAATATTTTTTTTTTGTTTAATTTTTGACGTTTGGTTATTAACTTAGAAAGTGCTAGAAATATTATATCTAATGAAGTTAATAGATGATGCTCCATTTCCGGCTTACTCCGAAATCTACAGTAGAATTACCTGTTACGGAACACCTGGTTTTCGATAAAGATGTCTTAAAATAATTTGAACGCCCTAAGCTAATGCGGTTCTAGTAATTTGATGCGTTCACATAGACTGGGTGGGCTACATATTTTGGGTAAATAATACTTTTATTATTCAATTTAGTTTCGCAAAGTATTTTCACTATTTTTTTTTAAAAAAAAGGAATTATCATTTTTATTGGTGCTTGTTTCTATCAATTTTTTAATACGTTGTTTATTGTAGGCTTAAAGTTATCTTAATCACAGTCTTATTGCTTTGAAATTTTAAAATACTTAAACAATTCAATTATTTTATTTTTAACTTGGACTGTTTAAGAAATCTTAAAATTTTAAACATCAAACTTCATGGAAGTTAAAATTAGCCGTATTTTAGTATATTTTTTTTTTTATACATCTAGTTTATGACTGTTTTATGCGAACATTGATTCGTAGAAATCCGCGTGTGTGGATGCCAAGAACTATGCTAAAAAAAAATTTAATTTAAACTTCAACAAAACCATAGACGCAATAAAAATCAGAATTTTAAACGTTTGATTAATACGGTAATAAAACTATTTGAAATGACATAGTTAATTGTTTGTTTTTCGGCCTATTATGTTTATAAATTATATAAACATACACTTATATCTATACCATTTTTTTTTTTAAATATATTTTGTCTACATAATTATTTGATGGTAATCTCTTCCTGCTTTCACTATCTCTTCATCAAAGTTTTGCATAATGTAAATTGCCTCAAGTTGTTCTTCAACGTTATTCGGAATATTTTTTTATTTACATTACGTTATTTTCAGTAAATAATACTTTACTATTTTTTTTTTTGTTGTTTGCTCGGGCCAATTTTCATCCGAAACTAAATAATACAGGTTTCGATACAAAAGTGCTAATAATCACAAATGAAATAAATATATATTTTTTTGTTAATCAATTAAAACTTTTTTTTTTAAATTAATTTTAAAAGTACCGGTATGTACGGTAGTTTTATAATATTTTAAACCTTAAACAAGTTTTTTATTTTTATTTTTATTCATTGATAAATAGATTAATGTGAAACACCTTGTTTTTAAAATATTTTTTTTATTATCTTTTATAATATAAAATGGCAAGATTAGCAGATGATTTAGTATTACATTAAAATGAACGATAACAAGTGCTAAACCTGATTGAAGATAATTTTACATTAATTTTATTTTAAAAAAATATAATACATAAAAATATTTGTAGTCAATGTTATTTACACGTCGATCTTAATAACAAGTACGGTCAGTAGATGTCGTGCGTTTTTCCACGTTGATTTTGAGGATTCTATTTGGTTAAGTAATAAAAAATCTGACTACATGTACTTGCAATAATAATTATTCATGAAGACGACGAATTAAATTAATATCAAAAAAAAAAAAAAAATTATTTTCTTTATATTAACATACGAGACAGGTTTTTAGCCACTAAAAAAGAAGAATTTGCCTCATTAAAATTTATATTTTTGTTGTAAGTTTTATCATCCGCTTACCTCTGTAAGATTTAATTTAACATATCCGTTTTGAAGAGGATCTTTCTTCTCAAACATAGCTGAAATTATTAACATATTTTTATAAATTTAAGTTTTTATTGCATCTAAATCTTCATCATTAAGCTGGTTTTTAATTGCAATAAATTGATATTATTAAAATTTAAATAGATTATAAAATTGTGCATCAATGCTATTTTTGCGTTTTATATTTCGGTAAAAAATTCAATATTTACCAAATGCCATTGTCAGATGTAAGATTGCAGCTACGAAATCGCCGAATCTTAAGGTACCGTCTTTTCTCATGTATCGAATCACTAACAGCGATATCATTTCCATATTTAATTGAAAACCTGCAAATGAGAAGTTAATGCTGTTTTTCCTGATCAAATCAATCGGGAAAAAAGTTTTTTTTGTCGTGTTCTTACCTACTTCCATTAAAGCGTCTTTTAACCTTTCAGCTCGTAAAATACCTGTTGTACCCTTGGTGTGATTTTTAAATGTGTTTTGCCAATATTTCAGGCTACACATGAAATCTTTAAAATCCGAAAACTTGAGCCTTCCTGTTCCGCTCGACTAAATCGTGGTAGTTAAGTTGAAATTAATCGTAGGATTTATTGAATGTTTTTTTTTTTTTTTGAAAACTAAAAATTTTATTGAAAGGATACGTCCAAAGTAAGAACCACTTGTCTGCAAACTTCCAGACTGGCGCAACTTTTTACGTAGTCTGTAAATTTTTAAATTACTTATACAGTGATATAGCTGCATTTTTAAACTACTGTATTTTATACCGTTTGGTAAAACTGCTTCTAATAATTCCTGAAGTTCGAAAGCGTTGATGGTTTTGTGCTCTTCTGCCAGTTGCATAAAAACGGACTCGTACTGGTTCAACCCCTTTCCATCTGTGGTTGGTGGTGCCTTGATTAAAATAAATTGATTTAAAATGTGAGTTAATAATTGCTTAATTTATAATATGGTACTGATATTGAATTTTAATTAAAATTTATTTAACTTTTTTTATTAAAATAAAAAAAATTTTTACAAGTAAATTGAAATATTTAACTGATACAGTATTATAAAATAATACTCCAGTTTAGAAAGTTTAATATACAAAAATTTTTACTATTAAGAGGCGCCCTACTATTTGAAATCATAATAAAGCAATAAAGTTGAAGCCAGACAAGGATTTCTAGACATCGCGCACTTATGCACTTGGATAACTTAAAATTTTAACCGATAAAGTAATTTTTTTTTTTTTTCAAATATATTTTGTCATTTGCATTTTAAATCTTTGATAAAAGTGCTGAATAATTTTTTTTATATGTACGAAATGCAGATATAAGAGTTAGATTAGATTTAAATTTGTATTATGTTTTGCATTTTTTTTTATAAATCAATGTGCAACTAATAAAAAAAATAGTTGGATGCACTGATGCATATCTATTATTTTAGTTTATACTGAAACTAGTAAAACAAAATGTTAATTAATTTTTAAATGATTTCTTTTATCCTGAAAAAGTTTTTTTAACTATTCACTTTAAGTGTGGAGTGAGTTTGACAAGTTTGAATTGGTAATAGAGCTTTACCTTGAGTATAGCCGGTTTTGTTATTGATGGAGTTGAGTCTATTAATCTGTAAAAGAAAGGTTTTTTGTTTAATTTTTTTACTGCAACTATGACCGGCACTGAATAAAAAACGATCTCGTTTCGTTCAGCTGAAATACCTTTTCAGCCATTTTTTTTTTTTTTTTTTCAAATAAAAACAAAAAATTTCGTTATATTTTTGAAAAGGTGCTTTCTTAAAATTAAATTAAGAGAAAAAAGAACTGAGTAGGTAAGACCTTTTTAAAGCCCAAACCCATTATAATTTCATCAAAACTTTGTAGAAAATTAACTAAATTGTTTTTATATACTTGACTCGACAAATATTATTTTTTTATTGTTATTAAATCAACTTAACTCACTTTAATTTTAAAGGCTTCGCCGAATAAACTCTTAACGTAAAACTAGCTTCTTGACCTGGATCAAAAGTAGTGGGTAAAACCATGTAACTTCCTTGTTCCAAATAGCACCTTTGAGTTACCTGTTTAGAAAATTTGAACGAATTAAGTTATTATTAAATTTAAAAAGTTTCTTAAATAATACTTGTCTGCTATTGGTATATTGGGAATTGGCCAAGGATTTATTTTTCTTAAAAAATGACCGATCGATACTTTCTGAATTATTCTTGGATAATTGCTGTAAAAAAACCCGTGCGTTTACAATAATTACATAACAGATTTTTTAATTAAGTTTTAAAGTTGGGGTTTACGTGATAAATGGTGAAGCCGATAACTTTAGGTTCTAATATCCGATGTTGATTTAACGAGATAATTACATCTTCCACGTCTGAGATAATGAGATGAAATTGCGGATTAAGATGGAAAGTATCTATTTGAAATAAAGAATATTAAAGTAGGTGTAGTGGCGATTAGAGGGAGATAATAATTATAGGTATTGTGTACCTGCGTTGTTCCTACATCCGCCCGCTGTCACGCCTTTCTGCCACGCCCCTTGCCACATTCTCATTTGCCACGAGTTTTTGTTCCTCAATGACGGTTCGTCTTTACTCGTTTCGCCATCTAAATGAGCGACTTCTAAGTGCGTAAATGTTTTTATAAAATCTTGATGGGAAATCCTAAAAAAAAAAATGTTATTAGGATCATTTTTTTTTTTAAAGGGAAATCATTGTGTGAGTTTGCGTACCATATTTCACCTTCGGATGAGTATTTCATGTTCAATCTTTCTTTTTCTTCGCTGGGAACGTCGTCCCACTCCCGTGAACTAAAAAAACAAAGTAGAATCAGATATAATTTTTATTTTCTTAATCGGCATTAAAAATGATTTTCTTACTCTCTCGCCCATGGGCCTACGTATTCTGAAACCACGCTCATGTGATTTTTTAAGTGAATAAGTTGAACTTGTTCCCCAGAAAACGTCTCGACCTGAAAACACCGTTCAAAACATTTTTTTTTTAACAATTAAATTTGAAAAACTTTAAATAAAAAAAAATCATTTAGAAATTGTAAATACCGGTACTGTAGTTTGTTTTTTAAGTTCAAATAAGAAAATTTATTTCGATACATTTTTTAAAATCTAAATTGAATTATTTTATAGCTTTAACGTTCGACCTTTACTTTGAAAAGTGTATTAATAATTCATATACAGTATATTGTAATAATTGTAAACAACTACTTTTGTTATCGACTTGTTGAATACAAATTATGTGTACACAATTATTCTGTTTAAAAAAAAACCAATACAATTTGTATTCTAGCTAATGATATAGGGTACCGGTAATTACGTGTGTTAATATTTATTTAAAAAAATTACTTTGTCTATTGAAAGAATGCGATAGTTGGTGCCTACTAGAATTCCATTTGGTAATTTTTCTGGTTGATTTCTCATCTAATAAAATATTGATTATTGACATCAATAATATTATTTATTTAAAAAAAAAAAATGCTTAATAATTTTAAGCATATTATTTTGTTTACTTGGGATTGCAAAACGATGCAAGTGACTACAGATGTCATTTCAAGTAATTTGCTCATCATTCGGCTACTCGAAACGGGATCCTGACGTATGTTAACTGATTCGGTTATTCCACCCGTTAAATCCGCTAATCCATCTAACGAACAACCGTATTTTAGGGCTTCATAAGAACCATGCAATCTAAAAATAAAATTTGCAGTTTTTACTTTAGTTATTGTTAAGACTTATTAAAAAAATAGATGAAAATTATCTTATTCATTTTTGAGCCAAATTGAATTTTTTTTTTTTAAAAAAAAATATTAGTTTAAATTTGGTTAAAAAAAAAAAAAAAATTTGAAACCAGCTTTCGAATTTTTTTCAAATACTTTTAGGTAAATTTCTGAATAATCATGTTGTCGTTTTTTTGAGACAGTTCTACATAAGCTTATGCGGAAATTTTGAAAGTTTATTGCCTTTATTATAATGATAATATTACGAGTATGTTTTGTCTAAGCATAATATTATAAATCTTATATAAAACTAGCTTTTATAAAAATATGTTAAGTAAAATTAAAGTGAATTCTGCAAAACAACTTCTCCATTGACCTCAAAAAAAATATATATATAAAAAAAGGATTGTTTGCGAACAAATACCACCAAGCAGTATCGTCCTACATTTTGAATAAGGAAAGAAAAAAAAAAGATAAATAAAAAGTGTGATACGATGAGTGGATGTGCGAATACTTTTACTAAATTACAGTGGAGTGGAACAATTGCATGATTGAGCATGTACGTGGTAGTATTACAAAATAATAGAAAAACATAAAAAAAAACAATTACTGTTAGAAACAAAGTGTAGAGTAGGGTGATTATTAAAGAAAGGAAATTACTTAGCGTAGGCTTTTTCTAAAAGCGCCGGCCACATTTGACTGGAATGTTGAGTCTGGACAAATACGAAACGGTTGTTAACGGTAGGCAACCGATCATCCACCGTCACCTCCAACCACTCGCCACACCACCATATTCGAAATCGAAAGAGACCGGCGTAGTTTTCTTCTTCGAATGACTGGTCGGCTGGAACTACTCGGTAGAATAAACCTCGAGTTAGGTACAAACAGCCCAAGCACGACACGAACCATCTGTCACCTGCAATTAAAAAAAGAAAACAATTCGTTTACGCTTCAATTCTTAACGATATTATTTGAATGCAATGTGACTTTTAACATTAATATGCTAAAATCATATCTACGGTAAAGCACTAAACTAGGTACTACCGGTAGTGTATTTTCAAACGACCCAAATAATTTTTTTTAATATTATTTTTTACCTATTGAGAGTTGAGGAATTTGGGTTATGATTTTATTATTATAGTATTTATATCCATTCTTATCGTATCAGACATTTTACAATAACATTTATTTCATTCTTAAAATTTATTTATCAATAGTTAGATGACCAAGTTGATAAATAGCACCGTGATTTTCAGATTTAGTTTTACACGCCCATTTAGACCCAGAAAAAAACTTTTTATTAATTTTATGGATCAAATCACTGCTTAAATAAGTTAAATTCACTGTACAGTATATACGAGTAAAAAGGTAATAAATTTAAATCGTATTATTTTTTTTTTGGAAAAAATAAATTATTAGATTTATGTATCTAAATTTTTACATTGTTATTGCTCATAATTTAAAATGTGTGCTACCCAATTTTTACTCCGGTATCATTATTTTGATGTCTATTATATATTTTTATGTTACTAGAAAAAATAAATAAAATGTACGCAAAATATATTATATATTTTATGATACATTGCAAATTTGCATTTAACAACGAGAGTGAAATTGCAAATCATCTAAGTACAGTAGTACCGGTATGCACTTTCGTTTATAATAATTATTTTTTTTTAAATGCTAGTTTACAATGCTCATTACATTACTTTATGGAGCAAACTATACCGGTACGTAATCCTCTGACAATTATTTCGAATATTGATTTGTCATCCTTATTTTAAATTTTAGAACTGGAAATTATGGTTAAGTAGTCATTTCCGTTTCAAACAATTTAAAAGTATAATTAATATTTTTTTTTTATTGGCAAGTAGGTCTTTTGTAATTAGATCGTTTTAATTGTATCTCATTAAGATGGAACTAATAAGGGTGGATTTTTTTTTTTATATAATAAGCTACAGATTTTATTTTCTATACTTTTACTTATGCGAAATTGACAATTAAGTTGTAGTCTTTTGTTTTTAATTTTTTTTCCCTTTTAACTTTCTGGTAACAGGTCATCTGATTATTGCGTGCCAACTGATTTTCACGAGAAGAGTTGAAGGCAATAGCGTGGGAATTTCCTTTTCAATTGACCTCTATTAATCGTCTAATATAGTTAAGTTATTAGCTGCTCAAAAGTGACCAATCCCATATCGAATGCATTTTTTTTTTCACATACGCATGCATTTTTCAAATTTTTCTGTATTTGCAATTTTCCTTGGCCCTAATGCCAACACCCTTTTCTCCATATTATCGATTTCAATGAATTGATACAATAGTAATGTTTAATGAATGAGAACCAACTCACAATGAAATTTTCGCCCAGTCAACAATAACATTGCATTTTAAGCTTCGTCAATGCCGTTGAGATTTTTTTTTTTGTAACTTAAACTTATTATCTATTTTTTGGTGTTGAGATTAAATAAAATGAAGGCAATTTCTGTCCAAAATTAGCAAAATATTATTTTTCGGTTCATTAATAATTTACAAGCGGAATGCTACATAATAGAATTTATCATAATGGTGTGCAACTACCAGTAGCCAACAATCGAACTACAGTAGTTATACCTGATCTGTTTTGAAATACCGGTAGGCTAGTTATTCCCCCCCCCCCCTTAATAATTCACGGTATTTGTAAATAATTTATTCATTTTTGCATTAATAATAAAAAAAAATCATAATAAAATTTTGTTGAGTTTATGTAGAATTTGTTTATAAATATTTTACCTAATTTTCCTGGAATGATGTCAAATTGCGATGGTCCATCTGTTACGAAAACCGGATTTGATATAACCTCCTGTAATAAACACATTAAATTTGTGGTTAGCCTTATTCTGAAGCGAGCAAATATAAAAAAAAAACATGATGCGTGAACGAATCTTCAATTACTATTACGTGTGCATGCGAACAAATGAATACAATTTATGCAGAATGGTTTACGGTCAGCAGTTAACTTAATATTAACCTTGCGTGAGATTTAAAGGTATCCAATTTGATAAAAATTGAAATCTATTCAGGTCAGTAGTAATATCAACAAATATTTAAAAATTATTAAAATGAGACTCGCGAGTTTAATACACTACATTGAATTACGTTTTATGTAATTGATTACATTAAAAGAGACGACGGGCCTAATAAATTTGCTATAAAAATGCATTTTTTTTTTTTTTTTTTTTTTTTTAATTTTTACTGTCCAATGGACAGCAGGGAAGACAGAGAGTCTTGAAAGGCCATAATGTCACCCCTTGTTAGTCAAAGAAGAGAAGGTAGTTTCCGGGCTCGAACGCGGTCCGTACTACACCCTTCACCTCAGCTTCCAATACTAGGATTACAGGAGTGCGCTAAGCTCCCAGCTTTAAATGCCGAATGAAATTTACATATAAAAAGCTTTTTTTTAAGGTCTTGTATACCGGTAGTTATTTTTGTGAATTTAATGCGTTTTCTGAAAAGGTCAGCGATTTTCTGGAAAATAAATTGTTTTCTTAAGTTTACATTGTTTTTATACGCAGACATAAATGCACCATAAAACAGGATAAAAGTAAACAGCTGAACAATCAAATACAATGACAATGAAAGATTGTTTCGTAGTTTATCGGTCACAATTAAAAAAAAATCTTTTTTAAGTGCTTTCTTTTTTGTACGTCGCATTAAGATTATGGTTTTTTGTAGTGTTCTTCAATAGAATGAATTACCATTTAAGTAAGGAACTTTACCTAGGTCAATCTCTGTTAATTAAGTCGCATTAAATTGACACGAATTTGAAATACAGTAGTTAGGTTGAATATAAAATAGACTTAAATACGTAAGATAAAGTAAATCATGTAAATGCGAAATACAAGTTTGAGTTCAATTCCTTGATCGACAATTAATAGGAAACACGATTAGATTTTTTTTTTAAAGAAAAAAAAAAGGGTAAACCTATATAAAGTACCGGGTACTCGTTTTAATTTGAATTACTAATAGAAAACAGGTGGTAGATGACAATGACCTTTGGTCAATCCGATTTAGATTGTAACTTAGTAAACCCAATTGGCTCTCGTTGCATCAATTTCATTCCTTCGATATTCGTGGTGACAGTAATTATTTTTAAATCATTGTTGGAATCTTTTTTAGACTTTAATTACTAATTTATTAATTTAATGTGGGGAGATGTCCTAACAGTTAAAACCTAAATTTAACAAAGCGGTTTTTATCTTTTTAGAAGTCTGTTAAGAATTTTATTTTTAATTTTGCAAAAATGTTGCATTCGTTATCATATCATTATTTTGAACACGCTGATTATTATCTCTTATAATGAATTATTTAAATGGATAATGGTTTTTTTTAAATTTATTTCCGTAATTTAATTTAATCTAAATGTACGGTAATATTAAAAAAAATGGTGTTATAATTAATTAAAAAGTTTTAATTTTGCATTTTAATCGCACCGGGATGAAGTTATGACTCGAGATGCAGTTATTTAATTTATAAAGAAATTTTTGCAATCATTTTTTAGTAAAACCATTTTTTTAAATTCGGTATACCGTACCAATAGAAACAGATTTTAATTTTTTAAAAGTAAAAAAAAACTAATGATTTATTTTTGAATTTGGTTGGATGAGCAGTATAATTTTCGTTTATAATGTGTTTACAAAATTATTTAAATTGCGATCTTACTTTGGGTCTTTTCCATACGAACTGAAATGGCGGTGTTTGATGATAAAAAACCGACGATTGGTTGGCAGGAAACTCCGGATCTTCAAACAGTTGGCCCTGTTTTAAACAGGATCTTTTCACTTTCTCGAACTCGGACATGTTTTTTTTTTTTTTTTTTTAAAAAAAACTTTTAATCAAATCTTTACACCGATCACTATAATAATTTGTTTCTTCACTGATAGTTCACGATATTCCATTGAAATTGTTACTAGCGCATTATAGAAACGTTGTGGATTATAATCCTTGAAAAATAATGTTGGAGGAGTGACAAGAGTTGAGAAAATTGCTTCCCTCTCCAGGTGAAGTAAACACTTGAGAACACAAACTCTTATTTTACCTGTGAAGTTCGAATTCGCTTCTTCCACAACTCCTGCGCGCTCCTCGTGTGACGTCAATGAACCTGTTTCAACCTTTATTATAATTGTAAAGAGAAAAAAAAAAACGTTAAAAAAAAAACATGTTTAAAGGTTGGTAAAAAAATGCACTAGCATGGGGAAAAAATATTTTTGGTAGGCGTTGCTATTGGCGGTGCCATTGCACGCTTACGAATCCTTCTTAACGCATGCTAAAGCCAGAAGAAACCAAGTTCTGCTTCGCTAACTATACAGGCCATCCAATCTACATTAGTTACCTGCTATGGAAAAACTAGTTAATTTCTAATATACACCTTTGTTTACATTGTTTGTTAATTAGACAATATATTAATTTGATTAATTATTATTTAACTTAGTTGTTTGAACTTTTTAATATTTTGTAGTTAAAAAGAATCTAGCGTAATATTATACTGTACCACTTATAAAAATTTTTAATTGTAAGTTAAGAATGGATTCGTCCTGAATTTGTTTTTTTTTTCCCCAAATCATTTTGGGATTTTTAAAGTACTGTAATTCTTTTTTTTTTTTTTATATTTGACACTTCCTTTTCCTAGCTATTAAATAATAAAACGATAATAAATAGCATGGAAATTGTCACGCACCTTATTTATTTATTTATTTATTTATGTTTATATATTTAATATTTTAGTCTTAGAAATTTAGAATATTAAAAAAAATTTTAATGTCATAAATTTATATGCGAGTACAGTCATGTACTGTATTGCACAAAATCAGCTACGGTGTCAAACATCAAACATACAAAATCACTTATTATTTATTCAATTATATTTTAAGTTTAATTAGTTAATTTTAAAGTAGAATTCTATAACCAATAATTTTAATTTTATTTATAGATTTTTGGATGATAAACTTCCCGCTTTACTTTTGAATCTACTTTTCCGTCAACAATCATCTCAGGACAGCATCTGCATTTTGTTGGTTGATGGCGCTACGGTAGAGTCGTCAACCTCGTAAACAGGTGATTCATTTGTTCAAGTGGAAATAACGTGCATCGGTATTTGAAAGTTTTATTTTATTGTTATTTGTGTAAATTTAAGTAAGTTATGTGCATAATTGAACGCTAACATGAATGAAGATCCAGAGCCTGAGATCTACCTCCCTTCATCTGAAGCTAAAAATGGAAACGCGACTCGTACCAGTGAGGCTGGTAGCAACGAACAACAAACACCGGACGACGCTTCTCAAACACAACAACAACCGGAAAATGAAGAAAAATCAACGAAGAAAAAGAAAATCAAATACACTATATGGGACGTGATATGCGTTTTTATATCTTTATTTACCTATACATTTGATCAAGTGACCGATTTAGTTATGGCTGTTTGGTATTATAAAAATCAGTACTACTGGTATTTTGGCTTCACGCTCGCGTTTGTTATAATACCGTCGCTTACTATGACCATATTCAGCTTGACATGGTAATTAATCATATTGTAGATTCAATTTGTCATAATTTTAATACATTAATCTGTACTGTAGGTATATTCAAGATCACAAAGAAAACGCGAGACCTCGTGGGAGCCGGTTACAATGGCTAATTCGAGCAATTTGTCTCTTTCTTAATTGTGGTCCTATTCTAAGGTATAGTAATAATTATATTGTTAGTCACGAAATGGTTAAAGTGACTAGTTTAAGATTTATTCATGTGATAAATATTTAATGTTTTATTGCTTTGTAGATATTTTGAATCTTTGTGCTACGGCTGTAAATTGTTGCGAAAAAAGGATCAAAAGAAGGAATCCTATTTTTATATAATGATTTATGAAGACACTGATGCCAGTCTTTTGCGTCTTTTTGAATGTTTTATGGAATCGGCTCCGCAATTGGTTTTGCAGATCTATATATTGGTTAAAAACGATATTCCAGATTATGTAGACACCGAATACAAAAGTAAGTTTACTGTTCGTAAGTTAAAATAATAATTGTATTAAATGACTTAAGTTTTGAAATTGGCATGATAAGCTAAAATTTTTTTTTATGTTCAGTTGCCTTGCAAGCGGCTTCAATAATTTCTTCCTTAATTTCATTATCCTGGGCCATCGCATCTTATAATCGCAGTCTTCGTTTTTCGATGGATGAGAAGATGAAATTGACATGGCTCGCCACCATTTTTCAATTTTCTTGGCGGTTTTTTAACATAACTGCCAGAGTATTGTCATTGGCGTTATTTGCCTCGGCTTTCGGGTATTGGATTTTTGTAGCCCTTGGAATTCATTGGCTCATAATGTCAATTTGGATTATAACACAGAAGACAGAGTTTTGTAATAGGCGCTGGGAAGAGGTTTTCTTTGACATGGTAATGGGAACGGTTTATATATTTTGTTTTTTGAACGTTAAAGATGAGCCCACTCGTTATAAAACTGCGGCTTATCATTTGCTAATGGTTTTAGAAGGAACAGTTTTTATGGTGAGCTGGTATTTAGGATGTGATCCGACAGTTTGGTACCATCTTCCAGCATTGTTAGCCTTTTATGCGTGTTTTAGTTGCGGAATGTTGCTTATGATCATTTACTACTTATATTATCATCCTCAAGTAAGTTTTAGGTCTCAGGTTTCCGTGAATGGCGATATGCCAGATCATATTATTCCGTCCGTCTTTACAAAATCTGCCCCTGAAAAATGTAAAAAATTAAGTCGTCGTACAGGTTTCGAGTTGTCAACTGTAGATGAAAAAGTCAAACTTTAAAAGGTTTGAAATTTGTGCATTTTATAATACTTTTAGATTAATGTTGACATGCCAAATTAACGCTCACTTACAGTGCCACAATACACCTCAGTGCGTTTTAGAAGTCGTAGTCGGTTGAATTTTTCGGTTATCCTAGACTCCGGAAGTTAATTCCAGGGATTTATTTTATCACTTTTCGATACTGTATTTATTTATACGATGTTTTGGATAACATGTTTTTGAACTTGTTCATCGATTTTAAATATAAGCACTTAAACCGGTAATTCAATAATTTTTCTAAATATTTAAGATGCATTTTTAGTATACGGTATCTTATATTTGGTTTTATTATTTATTTTTCTTTATTATTCCGCATTTTGATTCATACAACTATGACTGTGATAAGCATTTTAATTCCTTTGAAGTGCATTTACAGTACATAATGTACTTGGCATTAAAATTAATTTACAACGCTTGTGTGAGATATCATAGCAATATTGAAGCACTTTTAATTTGTAAGAGTGCTTCTTTTATACCTTATATTTTTTTGTCGTATAAATAAATATAATGTAACTACTTACAGTTAATTTTAGTTTTTTTTCATGTTCTTTATAGTTATATAATAATTATATTAACTATTATAACAATAAAAACTATTGAAAACGCTTATATCTTAAACACGTAACAAATCTACACTTTCACAATTATTATTTTGCCAAAATAGATTTGAAGCAAGACTTGACAAATGCTCGCAATTATTTTAAGATTTTGAACATTGTTTATTTGCTAATCTGACGGTAGAGCGTTTGATCTTTGATTATAACATTACAAATTTTTTGCGTACAGAAATCTTGAAAACCTTTTGCGTCAATTACAAACTGCATTCGGGATATTTTGGCATAAGTTACTTATCGGAAACTGCTATCACTTCTAAATACATGTACAACTTGAAAATTAACGTCATAGTTTTATCGTGATTTTAATTTGTAATAATATTGAGGCATTTAAAAATTATAATCTCAAGTATTACTTGAAAAAAGTGTGCCTTAATTCTACTTGACAATTTTCAAATTATTTCTTAACAAAAAAATAATTTCGGTGAATTTCAAGTCCAACAGTTATAGCATTTTACGAGTTTTAAGAAGCGGCTTTTTTCTTTAGCATATTATATCTATTAACCAATGGGATATTTTTTGTTAATGTAATGTTGCAATGGGTCGTGTCACTGCATGAAAACCTGGAAAAATATTTACTAGTAATTCAAATATTTTGTTTAAAAAGTGATAATGTTGTTGTTTTATGATTAATTTCCTATTTTAAATCCAAAATCTTTATCATGAATAGATAATAGATAATCATAATTTAAGTTTAACATGACAAATGTATTTGATATTCCCTCATCATTTTAAATTTGTTATGCAACTGTCATCATTTTTGCACAGCTTTAAAATATATGTTTTTTTATTTATTAATTATTATCTCTTATTTAACATTGTTTGGACTTTGATAAACGGGCTTCTGTAAAAAGGTTGAACTCAATTTACTGAGATTTACAATGTACCGTACGTGTAACTCTTTTTTTTCAGTCCTCCCCTTGATAAAATGAACAAATATTGTCGAAGATAATCGTTGTATCCGCTACTGAAGGTAGAGCCACTGGCACGCGTGAGTTGTTATTAATATTATTTATGGCTAGTGATATGACATGGCGGAAGAAAATTGTGACAAAAATTCTTTAAAATCAACAACGAACATAAAAAAACCGGATGAGATCGACGAAATTAAGATGGACAGCAATTGTCTTCAGCCATCGAGCAATCTCTTAAGCAACGAAAAGCACCAAAAAGTTGAAGTAAAAGACATACAAATTAATTATAATTTGTGGGATATATTTTGTGTGCTTTTAACTTTGTTCGTTTGCGTTTTCGATCAAGTGACTGATCTACTTGTTGCAGTCTATTTCTATCAACATGAGAACTTTATGTATTTTACTTTAACTCTTGCGTTTCTTCTGGTACCTGCGGTCGTCGTATCTATCATTAGTTTTTCTTGGTAAAAGAGTATTGATTTGTTAAATTGTTTGACTTAATAATTTTGATTATTTTTTATTTATTCTAGGCACATTCAAGATTATAGAAATGGAATTAGATTGGGCAATCAGTTTATATGGACTGTGCGCGTTATTAGTTTATGTCTAGGATGCAGCTTAATTACAAGGTTAGTAACTTTTTTAAAGTAATTTAAAAGCGTGGAAATACTTATTTTTAATATTATTACACAAAATGTCTTTCAATTGATCTTTTTCAAAATATTTTCAAACTATTTCTTACATTTTTGGTGAAATATAATATCGGTACATGTAGTCTACATGTACGAGTGCAGTGTACATGGAAAAAAAACATTTACATGTACAGTATTAACTTTTCCAAAAATATATTTTGGTGAATATACTCGTAAAATATCGTATAATACAAAATTTGAATTCTAAACTTCCCACTTCCCAAGGTACCAATATATAATTTTAGACAATCGATAAGGCTCATTGAGTACGATAAAATTATAATGATGGGTTGCTATTAACTGTTAGATTAATAAGACTTAAGAAAATTGAAATAGCTAGACATTTAAATTGATTTTATGAACATGATTACAAAATTATTAGCGAAGAGGTTATTTAATTAATGCATGACATCGGATTAAATATCGCGATTGATTAGAAATGATTAGGCTTTCCGGTAATTTAATTATCACAAATTCAACTAAATGTAAACCTTTATATCTGATAATATTCTTTTGTGAAATAGAGGATTGAATGAAAAAAAAAATTATATTAATATTACTGTAAAACTTCCAAGAAACGAAATTAACATTACGGTACTAATGTAGAAACGACTCAGTGGACAAATTCAAATTTTGTAGTCGCGTGTTCAGTTTGAAGGTCGAGATTTTAAATATTGCGTTTGCTATCAAACATCACACACCAAATACTTGTCCCCAGTGTATTGAACATAGTAATTATTATAAAGCCAGTATAAATCATTTAATAGTATAGTACATGTTGGCCTACAATATCGAAAACAATGATAGGCCTATTTTAAAACTGTTTGAAGGTTTAACCGGTATGGGTATTTTGGATTTTACTAAATCTTGCCTGAGGAATTATAATATTCTCGCTTAATAATAAGTTATTTGTTGCTACTGTACTAATGCTTTAAATCAACAATGTAAATCTAGCTGTGTAAGTCAGATTACAGTAAAATAATTGTTTTGCTAGTATATTATGCGATTCCTAGATTAACATTTAGTTTTTGATTTAATACTAGGGTTCATGTGCTTATCTATTGAAAATATTCGTTATTTAATGTGGAGTTTTAATGGGTTTAACTTAACAAACTTTATTTTTTAAAAAAGGCTTAATGATTCAGTTTTACCTTAGATTAACGTGAGTTGTGGTTATCAAGATTAAAAGTTTTTTTTGAAATAATTTGGAAGTTTAGGAAGTCAGCCAGCCTTAATCAAAGATTGGCTATTTTGATTTACTTTAGCGAGGATTGAGCGTAGCTCGATTATTTTTAGCTATAGGGGATATCCATTAGCATTATGTCCGCAAAGTTTTGAGAATTTCACATCCGGCAAGAAATTGTATAAAAATCAAAATACAGTTTTATTATAGATGTTGGCAGGATAATACACATTTTAACATTAGTTTTATATTAACATGTCTTTAATCCTATTATTCCCCGTGTCAATAATAATTGTCAATTCCCCTACCCTTTTCCTACTATTATGTCACTTGTGGACGTAATTAATGGATAGACCCATAGTATTGCTCCTTGAATCTTTCAAATTATTATTGAGGAAATGATCCTCTGAGTGTAATGTGCATAGATTGAGATCCAGGTCACCATTCTTCAGTGATAGATTGATAATAATATAATGATGTCACTGTGTTTCCTCGTTTGCCGCCACCTAGGCTGGCTCCTTGCGAGTGGCGTAATACAGTATCTGAGACCATTTTATGTAATGACAATAACTGATTACATGTAGTGTAATTCGGAGTCCGATACAATGTTGTACCGATTAGTGTAAATCGGTGTCAGATACAATATTGCACTGATTAATGTAACTTGGTGTCCGACGCCACACTTTATTTATCAATGTAATTCGGAGTCCGATACAACATTGTACTGATTACTTAATTCTGGATTCAATAACCCTTTCAATTGTTTCTAGAGAACCATTAACAAAAGTCATTTAAAGTTTGGAAGTGAGCACTTGAAAATTATCAATATTTATGCGGTAATTTGTATTTGATAGGTGTTTGGAGTTGCTTTATCGTGGATGCAAAGTGCTTAAAAAGAAACCAAAATCTGACGAAGTTTATCTGGCAATCTGTGATGAGACTGACGTTAGCCTTTTGAGGTTTATCGAGGTTTTCATGGAATCAGCTCCACAACTGGTTATCCAGATGACTATACTGATAATTAATGACGTAGAAGAAACGGACGAATTTCCATTAAACCGTAAGTTTTACATAAATTCTAAATATATTGCATGAAGCATGATTACTAACACTACTAATTCTTTAGCTAACTTACAAGTGATTTCAATTATTTCTTCTTCTGTTTCTTTCGCTTGGTCAATTGCATCTTACAATCGCAGTCTACACTTAACTGTTCCCGATAAACTGAAAATGTTGGTTGGAACTCTTTGCATATTCATGTGGCGATTTTGCGATATTAGCTCTAGAACGTTATCAATAGCCACTTTTTCTTCTTTATTTCCAATGTTTATTCCTCCAGTTATAGTACTTCATTGGATAATGATGTCCATTTGGATCATGTTGCAAAAAACAGATTTTTGCAAAACCCGAAAGCGGGAAGTTTTTTTCGATATGATATTAGGAGTAATGTATATATTTTGTTTTGTGAATGTGACGGAAGGTCGAACTATATATAAAGTAGCGGCGTTTTATATAGTAATGCTATTTGAAGGAGCTGGTCTTATTATGACTTGGTTTATGCTAATGGAGCCAATGGAATGGTATCAAATGCCGGCTTTAGTGAGCTTTTTTAGTCTTTTTGTTTTTGGTATGATATTAATGAGAGTTTATTATATATTTTTTCACCCCACTGCCGGGCTTAGTTTGCGATCACCTAAGACAGAAAATTGTAATTCGAATTTTTTTAACCAACCTAAAAAATTAAGACGAAGAACAGCGTCTTATTTGCTTAACGCTTAATAAACGAATGTATTTGGAAAAGAAAACGCAAATGCGAAGAAAGGTTTTGGTAATTATTTCGTTTTATGTTTGATCTATCGTCGCCTTAGTTTCTAGCCCTCATATCTCAATTTTTTTTTGTTTGAAAATATAGTTATTTGGTTGAAAATCTTGTAACTCATAGTTCTAGATTTGAAAGCAACCCCAAAAGCTATCTTTGCAATTTTTTCAAGCGCATTTTCAAAAGCTCTTATCTATAAATCAATGCCAATTAAACTTGACAACATTTTTTGGAGTCCTTGTAAAAAAGGATTTTTTCTGGTTTTGAGGTTTTTAAACTAAGGCTTCACTTTCTTAATGCTTTGATAATTAACATTTTTCCTTGCAAATTTTGCGTTAATTTCATAACTGATTTTGCTTTTTTTCTAAATTCGAATTACAATATTATCTACTCACTTCAAAACTGCCAATATTGTGAAAATAAACGGGAGAGTTTTTAACGAATTTTAACGAAAAATTTAGAATCTATCGGGATTGATAAAACTTTGAAATTGTGCAAAAGCCTAAAACTTTAAAATATTTTTTAAAAATTAGTTGTGTTAATAATTAATTTAAAATTATTGTTTTTACCTTAATTTTGGGCTAACAATTTAATATCGGTATTATCAATTCGGAATTGTACAGGCTTTAACAATTTACAATAAACATTTTAATTTTTTGCATTGTTTAATATTTTTTCGTTG
Source organism: Polydesmus complanatus (assembly GCA_034692225.1). Lineage (NCBI taxonomy): Eukaryota > Metazoa > Arthropoda > Diplopoda > Polydesmida > Polydesmidae > Polydesmus > Polydesmus complanatus. Next base: position 11,925 of record JAQGAZ010000585.1, on the reverse strand, counting down.
TTATTAGAAATAACGGGGTAAAAATAATAAATTAATTACGGAGTATAACTTTATTTACAACTGATATAAATTTTTAATATATTATACAGAATGGGCCAAAATAAATGTATACGCACTTTAGAAGTTAAATAGCTTTAAAAAATTTATTCAAACACCAAAAGACGAATAATTATGATTTTCATTACGTCCAGACACTTATTAGTACTAATGGCAGCTGCTTAAGCTAAAATAAGAAGTTAAGAAGTACTTGGGAACGCCTTGTCCAATGGGGCAACAAAACTTGTTAAAAAGTTTATTATTTTGGCAAAAGAGAAGTAACTTTGTTCATTTTTTAAATAAATTTGATGAAAAACATTGTTAAAAGTTTGCGTTAAGAATAGGCCCTACTGCTTCTGCAATTATTCATTTATTTTTTTTGACTGCCCCCGATTACAGAGTTATGCAATTAATCATATCGTTTGAGTAAACAACCTACGTCACATTGCTAATGTAATCCGCCTTTATTTCGAATAACGTCCATAAATTTAATATTCTCTGTGTAGCAGGTAGGCGATGTATTTACTCGGCCTAGGTGATCAGCAAAGTAATTTTTTTTTGTACTCGAGAAAATATCTTGTGTGCCACTACACTAATTAATTTTTTTTTAATCTAAAATTTTAATAATAACCATAAACTATTATTTTGCTGTGGGAGATAATTGCTGGTAAAATTTTCCTAAACACGTTTTAAATTAAAAAAAAATAAAAATTTCAATTACCCGGTATTAAAAAAAACTCTGAAATTTGAAAATCTTTTAAAGAATTTCTTAATTTTTTAGGGATCATTAGCCAGCATTTGCGTTTAAAAACAATTTTCCACGCTTTATTCTTCCCTTCATTAAATTTTCTCTAGAGTGATATGGAAACAAAGATTTTGTTAGATGTTAATTTAATCCAAATAGAGTTAAGTGTTGTGAAAGAGACAGACACTGACTATCTCTATTCTTCTCGGCTTACAATAGGTGAAGATGAGAAAGCTATTAAAAAAAGCAAGGAAGCTTTATTATTGGTTCACCCTTCTTTTAGATCCCCATCTTTTAGATAAAAAAAAAAGTGAAAAGGTTGGCGATTATTAACCTCAAAAAATACTAATACCATAATAAAAATTTAATAATAAAAGCCGCTGTTCGAGCATCATCTTTATTCAACGCGACTTTTAACTAACTTTTTCGAATGATGGAATGAACAAATTAATATGGTAGAAGAAATGCATTGACCTAATCGCTACACTTTTTTTTTTTTTTAAGATAAAAAAAAAAATAGAACTATAAAAAAAGGAAGGAAAAAAAAAGTTTATAGCATCATTACACCTTTTTTTTTTCTAATACAGTATCTCCCCCCTTTTACTCCTATTCCTCTTCTTTCTCTTATCTCCAGACATGCAACTCCCCTTTTTCCCTTTGACTTGTGGTCGCTTCCACGCTCATCCTCAGACCTTCACCTTCAAATTTGGCAGAAGAATTTACTTCATTTATGTTTTTGTTTGTGCCTGTGCGGAGAAAGTTTGTGCGAGTAATTGAATGTGCATTGGTTGACTTACCTGTTTCCTACCTGTTCCATTAGCTAGAAGCAGTGGAAAAACTAAGTGTTGCCAGAACCAGAGAGAGAGAGAGTTAAAAATAAACAACTTGGTATACACCTCTCTTTCTTCGCGGTTATGCCATGTGATTTGGACTTGGCTATTTCTACCACGCACAAAATGAGAGCCTGTAGGTTATAAATTTCAAAAAGGAATTTTTTATTTTCTTTCTAAGGTACCAGAAATTTTTTCAATTTATTTTTATTTAATTACTAACGTATATTACATAATTGCAATAATATTTTTGTCGCTTGTTTTGGATTGTTTACATCAAATAAGTAATTAGATAATTTGTTTATCTAATTTTTTTAAAAAAAAAAAAACAGAGGCATATATTTATCAATTTAAAAACTGAAAGTACGAAATTAAGTTGGTTTAAAATCCTTTGCAATAAAACTATTTATAAGAAAGCAAAATATATTTTTTAAACATTTGTTTTTCAAAATTAAATTGTACTCATTTTCCAATTTATGCATAAAACTTTAAATTATTTGAATCAAAGTTTTAATAGTCAGTTTAAACGCTTTTAATGATAAATACTATGCCTTATAACTATTTTTACAAAAATGTTTAAAAAATCATTTTATTTTGGTACTATTAATTTTGTTTGCATTTGATTAGCACCAAATTACGAGTATTATTTTTATTTTAAATAAATGCTGTTTGGAGTTAGTTTATACTACAAGCATTTCGTTTGACAACATAAAATTATGCAATTTAAGACATTTTGTAAGAGATCATCAAACACATTGAGAGGATGTTATTCAACTTTTAATTGCACTTTTGCATTGTAAATGCAAATAACGCGGATATAATCTATTTATTATTTTTAAACGTAGATTTTTTTTCAATTACTTTCAATCAAAGATTACAATTTTTTTTTTTTTTTTTAACTTTGTGACAGTAATTCTTTGAGAAAATATTTACTTTTGTTTTTACGTTTGTTCGGATTACGTCTTACGTTACGTTCAATTAGCTAGGTTAGAGGTGAATTTTATGCTCGCGCATTGTTCATTACGAAATGCGAGGGTTGTAAAAATATTGTTCCAAAAGAAATGATGTAGAACGACTATTTATTATTTTGTTTTTCTCATTATTATTCAAATACTTGACGCTTTCAACGCAGAAACTTTGTCAATAATTGCAAAGAAAATAATTTATTTTTGATTTTAATCGCTTTTCCGCTTCAGCTAAGATTCTATTCAGCGACAGGGATCATTGGCCTTCATTTTCAAAACAAATACACCTAACTTGTATTTATTTATTTATTCGACTCGGAAGCATTATTTTATTAACAGAATCGATTGAACTTGAATAAGATGGAAACTAATACAATTTTTTTTTTTTTTAGTAAACAAAAGGTTCTAATGGTTCACAAAATTTTAATTTACATTTCTTCCTTTATTTAAATCTACACTTTCAAATTTTAGATAAAATAAAATTACAATACTAGCTTTAGTTAAATTCTTTTACTTTAAATCTCATTTTTTACGAGTTAGTAAAAAAAAAGTTGAACAATAAATTCAGATTTTCGTTAACCTAAACATTACTGTACATTTACCTGTTTGGCGAACCAATTTCTTTGATACTTTCTGATACTGTATTTTCTTTAAAACAAAATTTAAGTGGAGGTGAATTATTAATTACAATTACAAAGTTAATTTGCATTTGCAGATATTAAATGAGCGATTAAACTAGTTTTATTATTTCAACGCTATGGGCAGTGTGGACATCAATTTACATTGCATTATTAAATTGGATATTATTTTCTTGAATAATTTTTTTGTGCAAATTTGGCATGCATATCTTATGCCCAAGTGGATAATTTGATTGGTATTATTTCCTGTATTTTATTTATTTATTTATTTTTAAATATGGTGTCATTTGGCAATATATGATAGGGCAAGTACATAAATTATTCAATTCCACTAACACTATAATATTAAGCATCTAACTTAAAACTATTTTTCCTCATTTCAATGCAATTGACAGTGTGAGCTGCTATAATTATTATCATTAGATTTCTGTTGCAAACGGAATTTATTATAAGGGGGTTTTTTTTTACAAACATGAATTGGCTACTTTTTGCCCAAGTGGTTGATTTCTTATTTGCTTATACTCGTTTTTTATATCAATATATAATAATAGAGTAAATTAACAAATTTTTAAATTAGATTATCAAATTAAATACTCCGCATCATTGTAGTTTTCTGTAGCCTAATCGTAAGCATTTAATAAAATTAATTCGAAATGGAGTTAATTAAAATTAATTTAAAACATTTAATAAAATGTAAAAATTACCTGTAGGTCTACTGCAGTATTATCATTACAAAATTTTATTTAAACGAACAATTTTTTTTTTAAAAAAGATCTTGTGCACAGTTTTTTTTTGTAATGTAATACTGTATTAGGTTATTTACTTATTTATTTATTTTTTTTTTTATAAAGTTATTAGCATGTTTTAGGTTTTTTATGCTAATATTTTTGCTCAACCGTTTGGCCGGCATTTTAAATTGAAAATTAAAAAAAAAAATCCCATTCAGTTCTGTTTCTAAAACGGTTACTTAAATTTTTACTTAGTTGAGGAACAAAAAATAATGAAATATTCGATTGTTGTGGAAATATTTTTTTTCTACTACAAACAATGAAAATAAGAAAGTGAAACTCATTGAAACGGAAGAGCGAGTTTAAGTGTATAATTTTCCTAATAGAAGCTACTGTACCAAAAGACTCGGTTGCCTGACAACTTTTGCATTTTTTTTTTATTTACGTCAAATAGCACTTACGTATCAAACCTGTTTTGCATTTTTTAATTACGGTTTAAGAATGTGTCGGTTTCAACTATTATTTTATTTTTTTTGTTTTGTTTTTTAATCTTGACAATTTATTATTGCATTACCAAATAATTTGATAAATATTCTAATCATTTTAATTACACAAAAGTAGATAATATTTAAAGTCATATAAACGAACAAATATTTCATCACTGAAAATTGTCTTTTTTTTATTGTAACGTTGAATTAGCGAACACACCGCGTAGCTGACAAAAAATATGTATTTTTATTAATATATATATAAAAATTTTTTTTTACATTTAATAATGGCAGTGGCAATGAACTTTCGGTTTTACAGCTAAACCTTGCACATAGTAATGGGGGTGCGTGCTCACCTTATGTTGATTGTGTCTATTATTATGTGACCGTTAAGCAAGCCCACTAAATACATTGTACGAGATGTTGAAAAAAAAAATTCTTTGGCTTTTACTTTTATTGGTGTGGCAGAGACTTTTGATAATATTTATCTTCTTCGGTTACATCTAACTGTCGAGATCAAAAGCGTGTGAGAAATTTAATAAAATATATTTAACTTTTTTTTGTGTGTGTGTTATCGAAAGGGTCATGTTGAAAGCTTTAAAAAAATTAATAATTAATCTTAACAACAAAATTGCACTTAGCAATTATTATTATTTTGAATACACATGTCTGTGGGTGCAGGAGTAATTAAACAGTAGTTGCACTTGGAAAACCATTAGTTATGCACAATAATAGTTTCCAGTTGAATGTTTGTTTTTTTTTTCTTTTTCTTTGAAACATTAATATTAGTTACGGTTTATTTACCGGGACTAATCGAAAATCATAATTATTTTCTGCGGTTTAAAATGCAAAAGTTTAAAATATACTACAGTAACTGTATAATAAATTTCAAACTATCTCCAGTTTGTTTTTATTGATATATATATATTTTTTTTTAATTTACTAAGTTTTGAAAAATTGTATGCTACATGTACGTTCATAAAGTATAATAATCACAGTAGACTTTTGCTAATCTGAATTAATAAAAACACAGCGAATTACCATATTTAAAATATAATATGCACGTACAGAAAAACATACACCTAAATTCAAAGTTATAATAATATTTTATGAAAAAGTAAATAAAAATTATGACATAAATTTTTTTAAAACGATCTTGGATTCGGATTAAAGATTAATAGTTTGGATTGCCAAGGGTCGTACTGAATAATGGTGTTAATTGTATACCTTTAAAATATTTTGATAATTAAAAATATTTCATTAATTATAAATATTTTGATAATTATAAATAGTTTGATAATTATAAATATTTTGATAATTATAAATATTTTGATAATTATAAATATTTTGATAATTATTATAAATATTTTGATAATTATAAATATTTAGATAATTATAAATATTTTGATAATTATTATTTATATGTTTGCAAATAAAACGCATCACTGTATTAAATAAGTGCACAATTTGAATATTACCAAAATTGTTTTTGTTTTGGCGAAAGAAAAAAAAACAAAATTGGCTTTTACAACGTTGTTAAATTAATGATTGTTGTTATTAATTGATTTTCTTTAGAACAACTAAAGCATGAAGTGGTTTGGAATTGGTTTTTCTTTTTTGTTGATTATTTTCCTGCCGCCATTTAGTTCTGGTAGGTCCATATAAGTAAAATATTTAACAAAAACGTTTTCTATGATAATAACGAAAGAAATTTTTTATTATTTTTTTTTTGTGTGAATAAATTGAAGCATCTGAATGCGGCAATGGCACGACACCATCATTCATCATGAGTACCAACATAATTTCCAAAGTCAGCTCGTTCCAAAGTATGCATAATATTTCGTTAGAAATGTGCGCGTTGGAATGTCAGAGACAGTCATCTTGTAAAGCTCTGCATTTCCAACGAAACACTTCCTATTCACAATGCCATCTTTACGAAACCGTCTTCCTCAACGCCGATTATATTAACATCGAAAATACACCGAGCATGGATTCGGCATCGTTTTACTTGGAAAAAACGTGTTTAAAAAGTAAATTTCATTCGATTAAATTCACATTTAACTATTACATAATTATTATCTTTTTACTTCCGGTTTGATTTAAATAAGGGGAGTATAGGTGAAAATAACTGTCAATCTATAGTATGACCTCCAGCATCTAAAATAGAAAATAAAATGCAATTTGCAATTTATGCATGATGCGTCAATAACTGCCAAGTCATTTACTGCCAAGTTGTCTACTTAATTTTGCTTTAGTTTTTTTTTTTTTTAATTAATTTACATAAATTTTAAAATGCACCCTCGGTAAAAATACATTTTATTTTAAGATTTCTAAATAGGGTCTAGATAAAAATTTAGAATTTATTTAAAAGAATTGTTACAAATTGGATTTATCTAAATTTTCATCAATATTTTCTTTACTGTGACAGTAAAGTGTGCAAATATGATGTAATTGTAATTCCTTTAATAATAAGAAATTTAATTTATTGAAATTGTTTTAGGTGTTGGTTTATGTTTGCGAAACTTTCCTTTGGATTTGGTAGTTGGAGGCCAATTAGAAGATGCCAATAGTGTGGAATATGCAAACACAACGCGTGAAATATGCGTGAATAAATGTTTGGAAGAACGGCAATTCGCGTGCAGATCTTCCACCTGGGATTCCGTCAATTTTAATTGCAAATTAAGTCGTTACGACCGATTTAGTTTGAGCACTCGTTTTCAAGTGTTTGGCAAGCGGTACATGTATTTTGACAACAATTGCGCCCATCGTCCGGCGTTCGAGGGCACCACTGCTGAGGTCATTCTTTTAGGAAACGCGCAACATTCTTACATTATGTACGAATACGTCGGAATGTCAGTCGGCGAGTGCGGTCAATTATGCTTGAAAAGCGAAAAATTTCTCTGTCGGTCGTTTTTATACGGAAAAAAAGACGGGTCATCTTACTGCGCGCTTAGTCATCAAAACAGAGTCGGATTACTCAAAAATAGAAACAGTTTTTCTCCCACGGATTCTCTCAATTACTATGAGATTGCACCTAAATTGGAAGGTAAATCAATCTTTAATATTTTTATATTTTTTTTTTTTAAAAAAGTTGCTTTTGATTAAAAGGTATTTATTGGCAGCTGTATAATTATTTAACCTGTGTTTACCGTTATTGTTTTTAAGCTTGTGATCATTCGGATATTCACTTCGAACTAACAAGTGGAGTGTTTTACGATGATGAACCTTTTCATGTAAGTTTATACTTTCCATATTTCAATTTTAATTAAATGCCCTATGGTTTGTTATACCGCAACAAATATTTGTCCACACACAACGAATATGACTGTGAATCCTCCTTGTGACTAATAACATTATTAATAATTTTTTTTCTTTTAAAGTTTAAATAATTCTTTGCACTTTTTGGAAACGTTTGAGTCATGCTAGCTGTCAAAATCAAAGAGATTAATTTAAATTTTTTTAGACTGTGGGTAGAAATGATTTCTTTATAAGTTTTTTATACACATACATAAAGTATTTTTTATTATTATTATTTTAACGACTAGTTTTATGTCTCAAAAAAAAAAAAAACCCGTTGCTGCTTGTTCACTTGCATTCCCATAGGTTTAGTAAGCACATTTTTCACCAATGACTTTCTTTTTCCCTTTGGCCACACACTGATTGTTATCATTACAGTTGCCGTGCAATAGAATGTATTGCTTAAGTACAGGTATCAAAATAATAAAATTATTTCGGAAACTAGCTATTACATTTTATATACGACATTAACTTTCAAAAGCGGTCACCATTAATTATTGCGTCATGAAAAGTTACTTTTTTATTACCCCGTTTTTATTTCTACTGTCTGTATTTTTTTTTTTAAAAAAACTTCTGTGAATTCCGTTACTTGATGTTTTAATGGTATAAAATTATAGGATAAGTAAAACAAATGTCACGTTTATAATAGTGACTCATTCATGTCGGGTGTTTAAGTAATAATTATAATAATATGATAGTGTAAAAAGGAACGTTTAATAATTTGTTTTAATGTTTTGACTTGGTATTTAATTTACCGGTATCGTGCTTTATTTAGATTGTCGCGAACAGTAGTCAAGAAGAGTGTCTAGAATTGTGTAGGCAAAGTGCAAAATGTGACGCTGTAAGCGTGGACCACAATTCGTCAAGGTGTTTGATGCATACATTAACTGTTCGAAGTACTGTTTCTCAACGACTTCAAGAAAATTATTCTTATAATTATTTCGAAAAATTGTGCCTCCCCGTTGCTTCAAATTGCAAAAAAGATTGGGCTTTCGAGAAGATTCGTTCCAAGATATTAGCCTCGGCGAGTTTCAAAAAGAAGGTTCCGGCGGTTACGAAAGAGGAATGTCTTTCCTTTTGTTTGGAACACAAAGAGTTCCAGTGCCAATCGGTTGAGTATGACCAAAGATTAAGTGAATGTTTCCTAATCAATTATAACCGATTTTCAATCCCTGAAAAAGCTCTCAAAATTCAATCTACACGCCAAGATATTGATTACTTTGAAAGCAATTGCTTCAGAGGTACGTTAGTTGTTATCTCGTTCAATGTTTTTTTTTTTAATGATTTTTAATTATTGTCTTTGAAGAACCGAGAGGGTTTTGCAACTCTAAACATTTACCCGGTCTACATTTTTTGACGTCGGACAGTGTGAAACGAGTGACTAAATTAAATGATTGTAAAACTCAATGTTTCAACGCTACTGGCTTCAACTGCCATTCATACGCTTTCAACGTGGATACAAAAGAATGCCATTTGAGCCATCACAACACAATTACTATTCCGTTTCAAGCCATTAATCACCAACTCAACATGGACATGTATGAAATCACTACGTGTTACGATGGTAAGTTTAAATTTGATTATTTTTTCAAACTTTTTTAACAGGTTTTGGTTTTCTTTTCTTTTTAAAAAAAGTATGTTAGCACTATTTTGGAGTAAATTGAAATAGATTTATTAGTTGGTTATGAGCTTTTAAATAGCATTTGACATAAGATTCAGTATAAAATAAATTTTTTTCAATGAGTCAAATGCAATTACGACTTGTGCGTAATCGATAAAAAAAATTCACAAATACTTATTTTCTATAAAAAAAAAAAAAAAATGGTTAAGACAATTTTAAATAAACTAATGTATTTTATATGCCTCCGTATTCTCATCAGAAATATAATAAGATCGAAGCAGGTAATAATTTATGAAAGGGTGTGCATAAATTATCCGCGAGTACTAATAAAGTGAATTTGTGATGGCATTTAATTGCGAGACTAAGATTACAATCTGGCATTAATTCTCTTTCCACACACACACACACTCAAAGATTACGCATAAATCATTTATAAAATGTTTGTAGGAAGAACAAAAAATGTTGTCCAATCTAATTTGAATAACAATTATTAGTCTTCGTAAATTCTTTCCAACGTCCAAACCAAAGCTATAAAAGCGGACGCCGATATATAACAACTTTTTTTTTATTTAAAAAAAAAAACTATTTCTAAACTTACAAGTATATTCATAATTCAGTTTTTAAAAGTGCGCCTCTAATTATAATTAAATTTTTAGCATCCTCCAATTTTAATCGTTCAAATAAATTGCGTAACGAATAAATTGTGGGTGATTTTGTTTTTAGATTACGAAAGAAAAGTTGAATTAATAGATTACCGATATCCCTCTTCAAACTTTTTTTTTTAAAATAAAACAAAGTTCAAAATCAATCGGAAGGAAACATTTTTAACAACGAAACTAGATTTTCCAGGAACACGAAACTGAACATCGGAATTTTTTCACACGACTTTGTTAATTAATATTTTTATGCGTTCGCACATTGCAACTCACTATTTTGATGCAAATGGACGTTGAACTTTATTCACTCATTACATAACGTAATACGTCCGTGATTACACGTGTGTTTGTTAATGAGTATGGGCGTTTAACTCTCATTCTCCGTCTCGTTTATTCTCTTTTCCTACTTAAAATATTTCTGTTAAACACTATCATTATCATCCTAGCATGCAATTTGCTTAAAGCAAGAGAGATTTGAAGTTTGCGTGAGGAGGAACATTGAAGGGTTCCTACCTATAGTCATATTCAATGGAGGGAGAGAAGAAAGGGGGGGGGGGGGGGGGGGGGGGGGGGAAGGGAAAGTGAGAGGGGTAAAAACTGTTTGGGAATTGATTTGAGATCATTAAAATAAACTTGTCCAACTTCTATAGCTAACTTTGAAGCGAATTAAAATTCTGAGCGCGATTCATTTAATCTGAAATTTACGGAAAACCATGTCAAGATTTAAGCTGGTTTTCTGCAGAACCGCCTGCATAATACAGCTTCAGATTAAAGTCTTTCTCTGTTTAGAAGAGGATTTTTTTCCTTCTTTTTCTTTTTGTTGGTTGGGTGGTGTATTACGTTAATCGATCAAATTTTTGGCTATAATTGGTTCAATTGTTTTGAACGCTTCAGAATTAAAAGCAGTAAAAAATCTGCTGGCTACTCTTCCTTGACTCTCCTTATCCTATTAGCCTTTGGGGGAGAAATGAAAAATAGAGTTAAAAACGTAACTACCTACTGTACTTGAAAAATGCCAGTTTGAAAACAACGCAGGAAAATGAAAAGAATTTTAATGACTTCGAGAAAATTTTTGAGAGAAAAAGAAAAGAAAAATGAAACGAAAAAAATAATAATGAAACTAGTAAATTTTATAACAAGCGGAAGCAATTTTTTTTTTTTAAATTGTAAAATTACATTTTTATATATTAAATATTTTCAGTTGTTAATAGAATTTAGTTTTATATTACAATAATATTACAGTAGTTCTTTAAATATGTACGTTAATAAAAAGACTTTCGATTAGATTAGTGCTAAAATGATATTCTAATCGATTTGAACTTTGTTGATATTTACATAAAAATGTAAAGAATTTGCATAACAATAATAGTTTACAGATTCTTAATGAACCAAGTAATTTAAATTTCTTACACTTTTTTTTTTTTTATTACCGGCATTTTATTTAAAATGTTTCATCGTAAAAGATGTACTGTAGATCGCGCAAATGGTTAGAAAATGTGTAGTAATTTACATATAAATATCTAACATTTTAGTCATTTTAAATTATCAATGGTAGCATTTTTTTATCAACTACTTTTACTTCTTTAATACATTAAAGAAAACTATTTTTGGTCGTCCAATTTAATAGCTAATGTACCGATACTGCAACGGTCCATTTGAGAAACAACGTAACCACTTACAGTAGTTTAAAAGATATTAAAAATCCAATTTCATTTGGGTAACTTACTCGCAGATTTGCGTCCAAAGTACTTACCGGTAATTAATTTACATATTAAACGTTTGTCTGATATTTTTTGGCGTACATTTTAACGTTTTATGTGTATCTTCTAAAACTTTATACCGGTTGTAACGAGCTGTTTTCGCGGTTGTGGTGATAGCGGGAGGTGTTCCGTGGTGGAGGTACTCCGTATACCGCAATGCG